>VMDO01007892.1:0-87996 GCA_007922755.1 Pedetes capensis
GTTCTGGCACCTTCCTGTGAAATCTGGCTTCTACGTTGGTGCCCAGATATCTAGATCATTTTTAGGGAGCCAGTGATGCAGAGGGAGCGAGGCCAGCATGCATGCCTGGAGTTGTGATCAGGAGAGTGGGGCTCCCATCCTGGCCCCCTAGTGGATTAGCTGGGACCCAGGCAAAGCCATTCATGTCTGTGGGCTTTGAGGTCCCCTCCTAGAAAATGCAGACAACTGGGGATGATGAGGCCCTTCCTGCGCAATGTCTACCTTTTTCTATTGGGATGAGCACTTGAGATTGTGCCGTGAGCCTATACCCCAGGAAAGGGAGAAAGGTTCTTCCTTGTCCTACAAAGCCCAGCCTTCAGCCAGGGGCTCCAAGAGTGTCTTTGAACTCTGAGTTTCTGTCCCCTAAGGCCTTGGGCTGGGGTTTGGCTCAGATGGTAGAGTGCTTGCTCTGCATACTCTGAGACCCTGGGTTCAATTCCCAGCACCACAAAAATGGGAAAGGGACTTGGCAGCCCGCTCCCGAAACAATCCTGGAAAAAAAAAAGAGCCATTGAAAACCCTATGAATAGCAGAGACGCACACTGACATAGTGCCGGGCATGGCACAATGGTTGGGGAGTCTTTCATTCTGTTGTACATAGGGTTATTACGAGTTGGACCCAACTTGACGGCACCTAACAACAACAAGGACTTGCTCTCCAGAGTGCAGTTCCCAGCTGGCAGTATCAGCCTCCCCTGGGAGTTTGTTAGAAATACAAGTTCTCAGGTCCGACCACCTAACTTCCAAATTGGAACACACATTTAACCAGCTCTCGAGATGACACATTTTGGGAAGTGCTACTGTAATGATTTTCTGTGGGCTTTGAAGGAATACTCGCATTTGCAAGTGGTTTGATAAGACAAGGAAGAATGGTCTTCTTTGCACCAGGCCTTTAGAGAAAGCTGGCGTGTTTGGGAGGTCTGGAGGGTCGAAAGCGAGGGGCTTTGGTTTCCAATGATGGCAAAGATGTAGGTTTTGCCACTGCCAACTTGGGTGACCTTGGACAAGTCCCCTAAACCCTCTGAATCCCAATTCTTACATCCATAAAGCAGGATGCATGCACTCAATGCTTGCAATGTTTCCAGTGGGGTTTGCAAGCCATGCCATAGCACCCACAGCACCTGTCATGCCCCGCTGTCTGGAGGGGTGTGGGCTCCTTCCAGCTTCTGGCTGGAGACTTCAGCCTGGGATTTGAGGCAGCCTGCAGATGCGGCTCCTGGACCCCTAGACTCCAGGGGACCCCAGCTGGGGCACTGGGGCCAGAGACCCTTCCCCCTTACCAGAGACCCGCTGCTCAGCAGGATCATGAAGATGATGAAGCTCTCAAACCAGCTGTGCTCCACAATGCGGTAGCAGGTCTTGCGCATCTGCCAGGCCATGGCCCAAGGGAACTGGGTGGTGTTCACTCTGCAGCAGGGACTCCAGCGGATGCAGCCTATGGGGAGAGGGGAGTGACAGGGAGTGACACTTCATGGGGGTCATTTCTGCTCCAGCCCTGCAGAGAAACTACTCTGCTGGTAATGCCCCTGGCCACCCCTTTGGAAGCAAATTCTCTCCTGGACCATGAGAAGACAGGTCCCTTCCAGCTAGTCCCCCTGCCCAGTACATCAGGGGCTCCCCTCTGTCATGGGGCTCAGCCACCCTGATGTCCTCCTGGCTGTCCTCCAGTGGTCCCTGCCTTATGCCCACTGATCTTTGGAAGCTGAACAAGCCATGGGTGTTGGAGGGGCTATGCTTTGGACCCATGCTGGACTGGGGGACCCCCACAGGGGCCAGAAGGGGCCTGAGGCCAGCCCAGCGCAGAGTCGATTGGAACTCAGTGATGTATTTTCCCCCTCAACTTTTGCTTCCTTAAAATGATTGAGGCCACACTTCCTTCATGTTATTGTTGTTAGGTGTCATCAAGTCAGTATCTGACTCACAGCATCCCTATATACAACAGATGAAGCACTATTGTTGTGCTTCTCTGCTATTCATAGGGTTTTCAATGGCAAATTGAATTTTGGGAGTGGGTTGCTGGGTCCTTCTCCCAAGCCTATAGCACTTGGTATTCCCAGGTAGTCTCCCATCCAAGTACTAACCAGGCCTGACCCTGCTTAGCTTCTGAGATCTGACGAGATCTGACTCCATAGTGGTATGGCTGCAGGTACTTCCTTCATAGTATGAACTATTTGTTTATCCACTGACTGAAGAGTTATTTCTTGAGAATGTAATGTGCCTCACTGTTCTAAACGCTGAGGGAACAAAGACTAAGGTATAGGTGTTGCCTTTAAGAGTTCTCCAAAAGATTGAGGCAAACAGACACATCGTGGCCCTGCTCTGGTCCTTCAGGTCCCAAGCCAAGATATTTGTGGGGTGACTCCTTTTCCCTTTTCAGTGTCCAGAGGGTTGGCTCATGGTCCTGTGAGTGTTACCAAGGGCGACCAGGGATGAGAGCAGCACAGTATCCTCCACATTCACTGTGGCACGAGCTGCCATGAACCGTGGCATTTGCAACCTGCTTGGGTGCCCTGGAGCCTGGTGGGAGGCTGGCTCCGTGGCCCCCATGAGAGGTGCACAGGTGAGTGCCAGCCTGGCGCTGCCTTTACCTTCTGTGAAGCAGTCGTCTGGTTCGTCCAGCTGGTCGGCCAGCTCAGGGATCTTCCTCAGGATCTCCTCCAGGTCCAGGCAGTCCACAGTGCTGCCCTCTGAGGAGCTTGTATCCTCTGCTCTCTGCAGGACATAGGACCGCAGGGCAGTGACTGGGGCTCTCTCCGGAACCTCACGCCCACAGAGCCATCATGCAATTGGGACACCCATGCCCCCTGCATGTCTGCTGCTGCTTAGCTGAGCCCAGCCGTAAACCTCAGGCCCCATCGGATGGAGGGCTGATGGCCCGAGACGCTGTAATTACCCCCATAAAGACGCTCAGCTTCCTGGAGCTTGAATATTTAATCGGGGAGCAGCGCTCCCTCCATAACGTCTCCAGACGAATGCAATTAGCAGTCAGAGCTGCTCATGTTAGCGAACCTGATAGCTTGGCTAATGGACCCAACCGGGGGCAGTGTCCCCCTCCGCTGCCAAGAGGCCCCTCCCTGCCTGGCCAGGGTCATGGGCAAAAAAAGCAAAGCAAAAGTAAAGCTGACACCAGAAGTGCACAGAGAACACTGAGTGGGGAGACGAGCCAGGAGAGTCATCGGAACAACAAGCAGGGAATGCAGGGTCCACATGCGGAATGGGGTGACCCTGTCCACTCAAGACTGGCTGCCCTCCGTTCACCTGCAGCCCTGAGTCCTGCCTCAGCCCACTGTCTTATCTTGGTCTGCTGTGGTCAGCCCTGCCAGAGGCAGGAGGCCAGCAGCTGACATTCCCCACACTGAAGGGCTGGGTACTTGGCCATCAATTACCACAGCCTTATCTCTGCCCAGCCCAGTGCCTGCCACACAGTGCGCCCTCAGGCCAAGTGTAAAGCTAAAGTCTCAAATTTATCACGGCGGCAGTAGAGATGCTCAACGTTTCTAGGCACCTCTTACCCTACAGATTGTTTTCTTCCAGGATTTGTAAATGATAGCACAGAGTTTATTTCTACCTCTTCCAGGACATGCCTAGAGCGGATCTTCCTCCTGCTCAGTGGCTGTCAGCCTGTCAGTTTGCTGCTAAGCTGTAGACAGTCTCACTCCAGCCCCAGCCTCTTTTTGGCTGGAGAAAATGATGTGGGCAAAAGAAAACAGGGAGCCCCCCAGGGAAGACGCCTTCATCCAGGAGCACCTCCAACATTTTTCTGCAGTCTCTGAAAGATATTTGAGTTTCTTTGTGTGCTGTCTTTTGTTTTCTTTTTTCTTAGCTGTCATTTTCTGGGCACTTACTGGAGCTAAACTCTTGACAAGCAGCATCTCATTTAAGCCTCAAAATAATCCTGCTAAGTAGGCAGTACCATGCAGTTTCACAGAGGAAGAAACAGGCTCAGAGAGGTTGAGGAACTGGCCCTAAGTCCTACAGCATGTGCAGCCTCACTCTTCCTTTAGATTCCTATAACTACCTTGGGGTGAGGTTCTGGCAATGGTATGTCAAAGTTGAAAGGTACTGATTAGCCAGAGGTTGGGAGTGACTTAAAAATTCCCAGGATGAGAAATGAGGTTCCACGGTGGGGTGTGGTCTGGAATACTCCACCCCAGGTCCATTCTCCAGCACACCAGCCACTGACTAGTATCTAACTGGCTCTTCGATGTCTCCAGGAAGCTCACACACTTACCTCTGCAGGGGCCCCAGGAAGAGCCTCGTCTCTCCACCTCTCACCCAAGTATGGAGCCAGGTCCTCAGAGGACACTCCAGAGCCTGGGGTCCCAGGTGCCAGGTGGTTCTCACACCTCCCAACCTGCTGCAGCAGCTCCTGCCGGTGAGAGAGAGTCCCAGCTGGTACCTAAGTCTGGGCCAGCTGACCACATCCATGTGTGAAGAGCCTTTGTGCATGACAGGCTGCCAGAACAAGGGACTTCCAATGCGCAGCCAACACACGAGGTGTGACACGGACATATAGTGCATGTTTAAACTTAAAAAGTTATTACAGTGAGAGACACATTGCCATTAATCCCCTTCAGAATTCTGCTCCTGGCTCCAAACACGCGTACCCTGTTTTCTCGCCACTTTCTGAAGCAGCTCTCTAAAGCCTTTTGACTATAATAATGTTTTTATACTTAAACATTTACCGGATCTTTTTATCACCCCTTGAGCACACATCCCCATGCTAGTGTGAAATGAGCACGGAGACTCTATAGCCAGATAGAAGCTGTGGGATCTTCCGCAAATTATTCACCTCTTGGATCTTTTCTTTCCCATCTGCAGAATTGAGAAAGCAAGATCTACCTCATTCTGTTCTTTTGATGAGTAAATACATTAATGGTTATAAAATACTCTGTAGGAGGTACTTGGCTCAATAGATGTTACTGTGATTATTATTACTACTACTATTGTTATTATTATTATTATTATTATTATTATTATTATTATTATTGTACCGGAGGGCTGAATCCAAGGCCTCACACACACTCTGCAAGTGCTCTACCACTGAGTTGCACCCCCACTGCCTTGTTTATTTTTTATCTTAGTGAGATCTTGTCTCACTAAGTGGTGCAGGCAGCCTCTGCCCTTGAACTTGTGATCCCCTCTGTGATCCTCCTCCGGCCCAGGATTTGGTGGGATCGCAGGTGTGTGCCACTGCGCCGGGCACCTACGGCCGTTATTACTTTTTCAGGAGTCACACAGGTAGTGAACTCAGCCATCGGACCCCCCACCCAAAGAACCTCAAAGTAACTGAGCAAGCCCAGGAGTGGTAAACAACAATCATAGAGTTGGTGTCCTTTACTCTGGGAGGTGATGCCCTGCCCTCCACTGTCACCCAGACAAAGGCATGTAAAAAATGACAGCTGATAACAGCAGCTGCTGGAATGCAAGTGACTGCCATAGGGAAGAAGGCTGTGGAAGAGCTGCAGACTCAAAGCACAGCTGTCCGGGGCCACTTAGTGGCCTGGCCGGCAGCCCTCTGTACCCCTGGGGCCTCCCAGGGCTCCCTGTCCTCCGTGTTGTCAGAGGGCATGCCCTGAGTCCCCGAGAGGATGCTAATGAGGGTTGAAGCACCAGCTCAAGGCAATAAGGAACTGTGCAAAGTATTTAAAAATACATATCATCCAAAGGCTTCAATTCTTTGCTGCCAAAAGGAGTGTCATTTCCCCACGAGGTTGGGAAGTCTGAGTGATGAGTCACGTACTAACCAGGACTTCTTCAGCTGCTGGGGGAGATGAGATGGCTTGTTCTTATTGGAGGGACAGCATTAGCATGTCACATACAGGGTGTGGGTTGGGCAGAGTGGCGGGGGACATCTGTGAGCAACACAGTGCAATGCCAAGCACCTCCAAGTGGCTGGGGCCTCCCCCGCCTACCTGCCCCCCACTTGCCCACCTGAGGATTCTGGCCTTTTCTTCAGGCCCTGCGGCGGTGCCGCCTCCTCTGGAGAGCCTGCTGTGGCCTGAGCTTCTGAATGTCAAGGCTGCCCATGCCTGGTTTGCCGGGGGCTCCTCAAGGCTGTGCTGACCCTGAGGCCAAGGAGCGTCTTCAGCATTGCTGCCCTTTTGCCCCGAGTCCCTTCCACCCCTTCGCTCTCCCCTTCCTGTGGCTGCTCTTACCTGCCCCTTGGGGCTCACGTCCTGCCTGGAGCTCTGAGCATCCTGCTCACCATCATCCTCCAAGTCCTCGAGGTCAGACTCGCCCTCAGCGATGGGCACGGAGACCCACACGCTGGGATTGGAGATGAAGTCACCGGGGTCCTCCCGAGGCCCTCCGAGAGCCGGCAGCTTGGGGCTCCCCACAGCTGCACTGGCAGCCACGTGGTTCTCGGCCTTGGAGCTGGCGAGGGAGAGTTTCAACCCCAGCTGGGTGCCCCGCTTGGGCCAGGGGAGCTGGCAGGGCCTGCTCAAGAGACGGCCAAGGGCCTGCCTGGCGCGATGACCGAACACCTGGATGCGCGCCAGGGCCACCTGCAGGTTGTTCACCTCGCCGTCCTCCTCGGGCGCCGTGAGGTTGTCGGCGCTGAAGGAGCTGAGCAGCAGGGCGATGAACAGGTTGAGCACCTGCGGAGAAGGAACGGAAGGCAGGGTGGGTCAGCCAATGAGCTGGCCCGCACTGGCTGGGAGGACGGCCACCGCCGGCCCGTCCTTTCCTGCCAGGCTTCCTGGGAGCGTGGACGTTCAGAGAGGACCTACAGGGAGCCTGGGGAATGTCCTCCATGACCTGCTCTCGGGCCACGCGGCCAAGGCCGGGATACACATTCTCTACCATGGTGGAGGATCACCTGTGGAGCAAGGGGACATTCAGGGACAACAGAGAGGCGCAGGGCTGGGCTTCCCGGGGGCCATGCTCATCCATCGAAGCCCTGGGTTCCAGTCACTCGGGGACATGGGCACACCTCACTGCGTCCAGCTTCCCCTTCCTCCTCTGTGAGCAGAGAGTGGGGCTCCCGGCCTTTCTCAGTACTTGTGAAGATGAAAGGATACCAGGGCTGTCAAGGCACCCAGAGAGGTGCACTTTCAGGGGCGGCCGGGCCCTAGGTGTGGAGGCAGGCAGAGCCCGCCCCAGCCCCGGATCATCCTGTGAAGAGGGAGTGCTGCCTGGAAGCTGCTTCCAGAGACTTTTCTGTCATTCAAAGACACAAGCAGCAACCTATGGTCCCTAAGCAGCAATGTGCTCCACTGGCTGGCAAAGTCAAGGGTCTTCTACTGAGAGGTAGACCTGCCACCTTTACTCTGTTCCACAGCCACAAGGTGGGGGAGATTGGAAGGGTGGGGATGTGTTCCTTCATCCTCTTTTCCCGGTGAAATTTCTCCTGTCTGGAAAACTCTTATGCAAAAAGAATGCAAATTGGTCAACTTCCAGAGCCATGAGGAAGGTATTCTTGGAAGACCACATCCCCCCAAGAGCCAGCTAGTGCCCGGAGGGCCCTGCCATCCACAGAGACAGCTGTGGGCATGGAGCTGGGCTGGGACAGAAGGGGTATTGGGGCTAATTGGCAGGAAGCTGTCCAGAGGGGCTCCTCCCAAAACTGGGAGCAGACTTGAAAAACATGACCAGGTGGATATTGTCCAGTTTCTCCTTTCACCTTGTCCCCGGCCAACTCTGCCCCCATCTGGGACTGTTCTTATTCTCCTGAGCACCCCCAGAGAAGGGGAAAATTTTCTCCTTCCACATGAACAACTACCATTTATTGGGCACCTAGACACGACACAAGGCAGTTTTGTAAATGTCATCTCCTGGAATTCAGTCCTTCCAGTGAACCCATGAGAAGCACTATTTTCTTGACTTTAAGGAAATTACGTCTGCAACCATAGCACCCTGGCATCTGATCCCGCCTGATCTCAGAAGCTAAGCAGGGTCGACCTGGTTACTCTTTGGATGGGAGACTGCCTGGGAATACCAGGTGCTGCAAGCTAGGGAGCAGGACCTGGCAGCTCACTCCTGAAACAATCCACAATTGAAAACCCTATGAATAGCAGAGAAGCACTGACAATAATGTTGGGGAATGTTTCGTCTATTGTACATAGGGTGGCCATGAGTGGGATGGTAAATGGTGGTGGGGTTTTCGCCTAGCAGTTTCTTCCTTTGTCATATGCTCTTATGTCTTCAAGTCTGGCTGCCTCCCAAGCACACTTCCTTCCACACGTCCCACTCAATTTACAAAAGTTTGAAATCCTTTCAACCAGAGGTGATACAGGGATGAAAATGTGCAAGGTCAAGGCATACTGGCTCCTAGTTTCTGTTTGTGCAGTGCTGAGGATTGAACCCAGAGCCTTAAGAGGGAGATTTTTTTTTGAGTCTTCATTTTGCCTCAGTAACTAAGCCATTAGATCCACGAGGGCAGGAGCCCACCTCCCTCTCTCCATCTGTGTCCCCAGAGAGCATGGTGCCTCACCTTCCCTGGCTGGTATTCAGTAAGATGGGAGATTGGTTGGTCAACTCCATGAACCTACGAACGGTAGGTGCATGAAATCATAGACACTTTTGGCTCTAGAGCTAGTAGACAAAGGGGTTCTGGTCACCACTCTGGAATGTGGGCACCCCTCACTGCCTGCAACTTTGTCTTCCTTCTCTGTGAGCAGGGGGTTGTTGTTGTTGTTGTTGTTAGGTGCCATCAAGTCGGTATCCGACTCATAGTGACCCTTTGTACAACAGGTGAAACACTATTGTCAGTGCTTCTCTGCTGTTCATAGGGTTTTCAATGGCAGACTGATTTTTGGGAGGGGGTTGCCAGGTCCTTCTCCCAAGCCTACAGCAGCTGGTGTTCCCAGGCGGTCTCCCATCCATGTACTAACCAGGCCCGACCCTGCTTAGCTTCTGAGATCTGACAGGATCGGATGCCACAGGGCTATGGTTGCAGGCGAGCAGGGGGTGGGGTTCCCTATTCTCTACCACTGAGCAGCACCCCTAGCCCTTCAAGGCTCTTTAGGATGACCCAGAGCCTCCTCCGTTGCCCAGGAGGTGGCCCGCACAGGCTCCCCACTCACCACCAGGTTCCCTAGCACCATCACCGTCAGGAAAAGGATGAGGCAGATGGACTTCTGGCTGACTTCCATGCAGGCCCACATGTTCTCAATCCACTCGCCACAGAGGATCCGGAAAATGATGAGGAAGGAGTGGAAGAAGTCATGCATGTGCCAGCGGGGGCCCTCATCCCCCGGGGCTGTGATGGCCTCCTTGTGCTTCTGGTAGTCATCCCCGAGGAGCTGCTTGCCAACCAGAGCAAAGATGAAGACGATGATGGCCAGGATGAAGGTCAGGTTCCCCAGAGCCCCCACGGAGTTGCCAATGATCTTGATGAGCGTGTTTAAGGTCGGCCAGGACTTGGCCAGCTTGAAGACCCGCAGCTGGGGGAAAGACAGACTGCATCAGCCCTTGGCGACCTCCTCCTCCTCGTTCCTCTAATGTCTTCAGTGGAAACCAAAGTTCTGAGGAAGCACAAGGCAGCTCGTCCCATGAAGGCAGGGTGCTCCCTGGAAGCTGCTTTCAGAGACTTTTTGAAGTTATTCAAAGATATGAGCAACTCTCTGTGGTCCCTAAGCAGCAACATGCTAAAGTCAGGGAGGGGTCTCACACTGAGAGGCAGACTTGCCACCTTATTCTGTTCCACAGCCACAGGCTGCATCCCTCCAGGACGTGGACCTGTTCTGTGGGGGTTTGTGGGGTATAATGGGTCTCACAAATAAGCAAGAGCCTCACCTCCTACAGCCGGGGCCCACCCCACTGCATTGGATAGACATGGACTAACCACCTATAGGGTATTTCTCACCTTGGGGACATTTTGTGGCTCTGGAACTGCAAGTGTCCATGGTTTCATGGGCCAAGTGCTCACTGAATCAGGCAGCTAACCTCCCATCTTAGTGACTAATGCCAGCCAGGCGTGGCATGGCCTGGTTTGATGGGAAGGCAGACGGCAAGAGGGAGGTGGGCCCCTGTCCTCGTGGGATTAATAGTTTAGTTACAGAGACAAGGTGAAGATTCAAAATGTCTCCAGTGTAAGCCCAAATATGCTACGGCCCACAGAGAGCAGGGGCATGCACACAGAGGTGTGTGAACACTTAGAAACACATGGGTGTGAGTTCCTAATTCGCTAGAAAGACACGCGTGTGCTCCATCACTAGTTAGTTGGTTGGTTGGTCAGCATGTGTTCACGGAGAAGCTACGAAGAGCCAGGCTCAGGCTTAGGTGCTGGGCTGTAGTGCTGAAGGGAACAGGGGCACAGCAGCTTCCCACCCAAGTGTGGCCAGGACACCCCAAGGGAACAGGGTGAGTGCCTTGACCTGGGGAGGACCATGCCCATCTCTCCGTGATGGGGGACCACGCTCACATCAGGCCTAATCTGGAAGTGACTCCTGTCATAGAAGAAGCAGAGCTTAAAACATCAACTTGCGGACTGGACAGAGGCAACTGACAAAGGAGAACTGAGCCCTAGCCCCTCGGCTGCGCACTTTGCTGAGGGTGCTGAGGGAACACGAAATTTCCCAAACAACACAGTTGGTAAAAGTCTCCACTCTCAGTTCATTCCAGGCAGTGGAAATGCAGAGGCCCCAGTAGGGTCCTGACACTAGATAACAGCCACCCAACCACACCACAGAGCCTTGACGCCACCACTGGGGACTTCGAGGGATGTGGGGCTATGTGACTAGTCCCTGAGCAAAGGCATGAGGCATTGGTGCCTGCCCTAGCCGCACTTGGATGAGGGTTTCCATGGTCTCCTTCACTAACTGAGGTATGAGGGTCAGAAATTAATACTAGAATCTCCTTAGGGAGCAGTCCATAACAAAGCTCTTCCTGTCTGCCATACTGTGCGATGGGGGATTGCATGTTGCTCTGATGCTGAAAACTATGCCACCAGTATTTCAGATACAAACAGGGCCACCTATAGTGGACAGGTTTCAGCTGAGCTTCCAAACTAAAACAGACTAGGGAGAAGAAGGACCCAGCAGCCCACTCCAGAAACAATGAGCCATTGAAAACTCTATGAATAGCAGAAAAGCATATCAAATATATACTGGAAAATGAGCCCCCCAGGCTGGATGGCATTCAGAAATGGCTGGTGAAGAGCTGCTTCTTCAAAGTGAGTCAACCTTAATGATGGAAATGGACTGAAGCCCCTGGGACCTCCAGTTGCTTATGTGGTATGACTCAAAATGGGAAGAAACACAGTGGCTGCAACAATGGCTCAAATGTAAAATGAACATGTCTATGGCACAATTTTGGGGGTAGTGTTTTGTTCTGTTGTACATAGGGTCTCTATGAGTCAGATCCAACTTGATGGCACCCAATAACAATAAAGTATAAGCTAAATGTGCAAACTTTTCATTATAGGAAATGAATCGAGTCATTGTCTATGATTTTTTATTTTTTGGTCTTTAAAAGAAAAGAAAATAGGACACTGCTGTTCTGGAGCTATCTGGGCTGTGGAGCTCTATGGTTGGTCAGTCACTCAACACACATTAGAGAGCCCCAGCTGTGGGGCCTGTAGGGCCATTGACCTGGCCGGTTCCTGCCAATACCTTGAGAGAAGGAGAGTAGCTCCTGGGTGTATGCTCCTGCCCCCACCACCTGTGCCTCTCCCACTTAACTGTTCCCCATAGTCTCTGCCCAGCTTAGCATTGTCAAAAGAATTTCTTCATATTACAACATAACAATTTTAAACAACTACTTTTAGTAGCTGCTGAATATTCCTCCAGAATTAATGCACCATTTCTTTAGCTAATCTCAGAATTAATATAAAAACTTCTATTTAGAGGAAAAAGGACTGAAAGGAAGTATGCTAAGTTGGTAATAGTGGATATATTTGGATACAAATTGATTCGAAGCCAATTTCTTATCTTGGAGTTCAACTTTTGTATATCTTCAGCTTTCTTTAATCAGGATGCTTTATTACTAGACTAGAGTGAAAAGTAGATCTAACATCTGTCCTCCACTGTGGAGGTCACTGCTTGGTGATGAAAGGAGCCTTGTAGTTGGGAAAAATACCAAAAGACAGGGTAACATGATAGAGTACATTGGGTCACCTTGCACCCCTCTTTTTATCAAACATCATAGAAAATGCTGGACAATAAAATCTTAAGTATATTGATGATCTGTCGATAGAATAAGCAAAACTTTCAGCCAAAATTAAATAAATATGAGAATTCACTTTTCCTCCTCCCCAACCCAAAGGAAGACTGATTTCTAGTTTCACTTGCAAAATAGTTGGATCGGTGCTATTGGGTTCTCATGGATGGGATGGAGATGGAGACAACTCAACGTACCTTACTGTTGGACACAGCCTTAAAATTCCCTGCACTTTCTCTTCCCCTTCCATGGCCACCACCGAGGCCACCCACTAACAATGGTGATGTCACAGGCTGGGATAATCTTGAATCCCAGAGTCACTACTTGGAGGAAACACTCCCAGGACAGCTTCCCAACCAGCACTGAGAGTGCTGTGTGACATAAACCTTTATCGTGTTACCTTATAGACTGGGTGTAACACCAGAGGTAGTTATATTTATTTTGAGTAATACATAAATTAAGGGCTGGGGTTTAGCTCAGTTGGTAGAGTGCTGCTCTGTGCTCTCTGAGGCCCTGGGTTTGATCTTCAGCACTGCAAAAACGGGAGAAGGACCTGGCAGCCCAACCCTGAAATAATCCCAAGACAATCAGCTATTGAAAACCTATGAATAGCAAAGTTGGTACATTGAAAAGAGGTATTGTCTTTTCTTTTCTTTTCTTTTCTTTTTTTCTTTTTTTGCGGTACTGGGGGTTGAACCCAGGGCCTTGCGCTTGCATGCTCTACAAGTGCTGGACCACTGGGCTGTACCCTCAGCCCATTATTTTACTTTTTGAGACAGGGTCTCACTAAGTTACGCAGGCTGCCTCTGGTCTTGAACTGCGATCCTCCTGTCTCTGCCTCCCCAAGCTGCTGGGATTATAGGTGTGCGCCACTGCGCCCAGCACTGAAAAGAAGTACTGTCTTTTCAAAACATCGATTGTGAGATGCTGGTTTAGCAATCTTGGGGTGAGCAACAAAAGACCTGATAAAAGAAGACTTGGTGAGCATCAACTTGGGTTATTCAGCATCAAGAACACTAGTCATAATAATTTTGGGCTAAATCCTGAGCCTCATGAACCAGCAGCCTAAGAGAACGATTGGGAAAACCTTAGTATTGTGTATCTGTTGTGACTTACTATGCTTGTCAAGATGTTACCAGAAAGACATCATTTGGAAATATTTTGCTGATTTATAAGAATGAAAGGAAGTAGAATTCAGAAGTTCAGGGCCTCGAAGATGTGGGAAAGCCCACAGCTTCTACATCCCAAACAGTAAGCAATGGGATTAAACCCAAGTGCTGAAGACCAGTCAAAATTCTCAAGGAAAGGAAGCAACTCTTAGCGAAGATTACACAGTAATCCATAGTAAATGGTAGCCATGATTTCCCTTGAGAGAGAAAGGCACAGGGACAGGAAAGCAAAGAAATAAAGCAGAACTGAGAACTTTGTCAAACTATGCACTTTGAGTGTGCGGCACACAGATCTGAAGCCATTTAAGTTTTTGAAGGAAGTGTCTTGTACCATAAACCCTGACTGAAAAGCCTTTGACTGCTTAAAACTTAAAAAGACCTTGGTCTTTCATTTTCCACAAGCAGGGGCCAAACTTTGAAGGCTCTAAGGCCATCTTCAGGTGTGGTGAAGTTGTTTCTTGAAGGAGTCCGGCTAGAGCTGCCTGTCTTGCATCAGATTATGGTATGAGTGAGAAATGAACCTTTATTGGGTTCAGTTACTGAGTGTTTGAGATTTTACAACCAAGTGCTAGGAATTGAACCCAGTACCTTGGCCATGCTAGGCAAGTGCTCAACCGTGGAGCTGCACTTCTCAGGCCCCATTTAGTTTTTAAAGAGATACAATTAAGAGGCTAAGTATGATAATAAACTGAGAAGGGATAACTGGAATGAAAAGCTGTCCTGCAGGAAAGTGAAGATTTTAGCTGACTTTGACTAAGTTAACTGTTTATGTTATAACTTCAAAAGTAACCACTCCAAGAATAAAAACAGAATAATTAGTTGGGTGTGGTTGCACATGCCTGTAATTCCCAGCAATTAGGGAGACTGAGGCAGGAGGATTGTGAGTACAAGGCCAGAGGCAGAGAGATCCTGACTAAAATAAAAATTAAAATTGGGCTGGGGGTGCAAGTCAGGGGTAGAGCACTTGGAAAGTATATGTGAGGTTCTATGTTCAACCCCCAAGTACTGCAAAACAAAAACAAAAACAAAAACAGCCCCCGCAAACTCCCAGAATATTTAGTTTCTAAATCAGTAAAAGGAGAAATAAGACAAGGAAAAATATACAATCCAAAATAAATTGAGGGATGGTGGTGGTGGAGAGGGAGGGAGAGAAAGGGACACACACACACACACACACACACACACACAGATACTGATCAATCTAATGATAGACACATATCCAAATATGCAAGGACATAATAAAACAGGTGCACTAAATACTTTGACTAAAAAATTGAAGATTGGATTGTCAGAACTGAATCTAAAAGATTTGGATAATATTTTGAATAGGAACCCAAAATTTGTGCAAGAGACAGATAAAAACCCTAAGGATTTGCAAAGGCTATAAGTTAAAGGATGGATAAAGATATATCAGGCAATATTTTTAAAGAAAACAAAATTATTTAATTGTTGTTGTTAGGTGCCGTCGAGTCGGTATCCAACTCATAGCGACCCTCATAGGGTTTTCAATGGCTGACTGTTTCGGGATTGCCTTGGGAGTGGATTGCCAGGCCCTTCTCCCATTTTTGTGGTGCTGGGAATTGAGACTGCAGCGCAGTGCGCTACCAACTGAGCTAAATCCCAGCCCATTATTTAATTAGTATCAGGCAAAATATTCCGTTTTTTAGGCAAAAATAATTCTATGGATAAAGAAGGTTGATTTTTTTTAAACCATACTTGGGGATTGAGCCCAGGGCCTCACACTTACTTTGCAGGCATTCTACCACTGGGATGCACCCCCAGCCAATTTTTCATTTTTTATTTTGAGCCAAGGTCTCACTAAGTTATGCAGGCTGCCTCTGGCCTCCTACTCACGATCCTCCTGCCTCCGCCTCCCAAGTCATTGGAATCACAAGCGGGTTGAGAAGGTTAATCTTGATGATAAAAGTTTCACCTTCCTGGGAAGATATACCAACTTACAATATGTATGCACCTATAACACAGACTCAAGACAGAACCACACAAGAAGCAGACATGCCATAATCACAGTGGAAGATATTTTTATATGCCACCTTCTCACTAATTTGGAGAATAAGTGGCAGACAAGAAGCAGCGGGGATATTGCATGTACCATGATATGAACTTTTCCTACCCAATGAGTATATGAGGAATACTGCACTCAACAAGTGCAGAGGATACATTCTTTTCTAGTATGTGAGGAACATTTTCAATACCCCAAGCCAAAGAGAAATTATCAATACATTTTAAAGCATTAAAATCACATAGCATATGTTCTCTGACTATAATACAATTAAGCTAGAATTTAAGCATAAAGATGACTACAAATAGCACATATGTTTTGAAAAAATAACCATGTTTCTAATTAACCTTTGAGAGAAAGAATAAATCCACGTTGAAATTAGGAAATATTAAGAACCAAACAACAAGGAAAATTCTACACATTAAAGCAGTTCTTAGCCTGGCACAGGAATAGCCCAGTGGTGGAGTGCTTGCAAAGTATGTGCGAGGCCCCAGGTACCAGAAGAAAAAAAAAAAAAAAAAAAAGCAAGCAGCTCTTAGAAGGAGATTGAAGTCTCAAATGAATATATTGGAAAAGAAAATAGACTGAAAATTGCATCTGACAAAGTTAGCAAAGAACAAACTATGTGGAATGGAGGATGTAATTAAGATAAGATGTAGGATTAATTGAAATAGGAAAACATCAATGGTGTAGAGAGGATCAACAAGCTAAAAGTTGATTCTTTGAAAAAACTAATTAAATTGACGATCCTTGGCACGGCTGATGGGAAATGATGAGAGAAAGCACAAATCATCATTATTAAGAAAGAAAAAGGTAGCATAAGGTGACACAGAGCCTTAAAAAATAAAAGCATAGTATGTACAACTTTGTGCCAATAAACTAGGAAATTTAGATGAGAAGAAAAATTCTTAGAAAAAACAACTCACCAGAGCCAATTTGAGAAATAAAAAACCTGACTTTTCATAGCCGTTAAGAAAATTAAGTCAGTGGTGAAAAATCTCAACCTCTGGATTGCGTCACTAGTGAATTCTACCAAACCTACAAGGAACTAATCATCCCAGTCTTACTCAATGATTGGGTACAGCCGAGAGCAGTAGTGCACACCTGTAATCCCAGCAGCTCGGGAGGCGGAGGCAGGAGGATCGCAAGTTCGAGACCAGGGGCAGTCTGCGTAAGTTAGTGAGACCCTGTCTCAAAAAGTGAAAAAAAAAATGGGCTGGGGGCACAGCTCAGTGGTCCAGCACTTGCAAAACATGCAGGTGTGAGGCCCTGGGTTCAACCCCCAGTACCAAAAAAAAAAAAAAAAAAAAAAAGATTGGGTACAGAAAAAGAGGACTATTTCTCAACCCTTTTTATGGAGAACAGCATAACCTTGGGGCTGGGATTTGGCTCAGTTGGTAGAGTGCTGCGCTGCAGTCTCTGAGGTCCCGAGTTCAATTCCCAGAACTGCAAAAATGGGAGAAGGACCTGGCAATCCACTCCCAAGGCAATCCCGAAAACAGTCAGCCATTGAAAACCCTGAGAGGGTCGCTATGAGTCAGATACTGACTCGACAGCACCTAATAACAACAATAAGCATAACCTTGATACCAGAACCAGGTAAGGACAATATAAGTAAGGAAAATTATAGGCCAATTACTACTCATCAATATGGATCCAAGAATCTTAAGCAAATTATTAGCAAACTGGATCTTTCAATGTATTAAAAACTGCATCATGATCAAGGTGTTTATCCTAGGAATACAAAGTTGATTGAACAATAGAAAACCAATTTAATTCACCACTTTAATAGATTAAAGGTGAAAACCATGTAGTTATCTTAATATGATTTTCTTTTTTTTTTTTAAGGAAGAAAATGAATCTGATGTGTTTTGTTTTTATTGACACAAAATAACTATGCCTTCCTATGAGCTATAATGTGATGTTTCTGTTCATGTATACATTGTGGAAGGATCAAATCAGAGAAAGAAGCATATCCATCACCTTAAATAACTTATTTCTTTATAGTGAGAACATTTAAAATCCTCTCTTCCAGCCATTTTGAAACACACAGTGCACTGTTGTTAATAATTAATGTGATTTTCTTACATGTATAACATGAGATTATCTTACATGGAGAACGGAGATCTCATAAAATTAAGCACCCAATTATAATAAATATTCTTAACAAAAGAGAACTTCCTAAACTGATAACTTAAAAAAAATACCTGCCACAAATGTCAGACTTGGTGAAATATTGAAAGCATTCTCTTTGCAGCCAGGAAAACAACAAGGATGCCTGCTATTAACACTTATTTTCAACATTGTACTGGATGTTCTAACCAGCACAATAATGTAGTAAAAGGAATCAAATGGCATAAGAATTAGAAAAGAAGAAACCAAACTAGTTATTTGCACACAATATGCCTGGGCTAAAAATTTTAAAGACTGTATAGGTAAATCATCACAATTAATGAAAGAGATTTCTGGATACAAAGTACCAAATATCAAAATCCTAGCAAAAAGTTACAAAAGAATATTAAACATGATGTAAGATCCTTATGTGGGAAATTATAAAAAATCTGAGAAACTCATGAAACTTTTAATAAAATTACCGAAAGGCTGAAATAAATGGAGAGTATACTATCTTTATGGATCAGAAGACTATATAATGTAAAAGTTATATTTCTTTTCAAGTTGAACTATAGATTATGGCATGGCAGACCCAATGGTGGTGAGGACCACATGAGTTTTGTGTATGTGTTGGCATGTAATTTAGCAAGCTGATTCTCAAATGAATATGGAAATGCAAGGGCCAAAATATTCTCAGACTAAAATGAGGTGGGTGAATTGTCTTATAGACAGACATATTCAAAGCTGCATAATTCAGGTGGTGTGGTATTGGTACAAAACTGAGAGACTAATGGAGAAAGGCTTTAAATGATGGGAAGAGAAATGACACTATTTTGGGAAGGAGGAAAAGCAAGAAGAAAGATGTAGACTTGTTATTTCTTCTTTTCCCTCCTTTTTTCCTTCTTTCCTTCCCTCTTTCAACAAACATATTTATTGGATTCTTATGTGCTGGCCTGGTGCTGAGCCCTTGAGATAGAATGGATAACAAGAAAATCCTGGTTCTCGCAATGTGGAATACCAGGATATAAAGTATAAACTGAAGAACAGGTTGATTTGATGAGGGAACCTGATTTTAGACAGTGGGGTTAGGAGGTCCTTTGTAAGGAGGTGACATATGTGTTGAACCCAGAAGGTTGAGAATTACTGAGCTAAGTGAAGAATGGGGGAAAGGCATTCCAGGCAGAGGGAATACATGTACAAAGGTCCAAATCCAGGAAAAGTTTTATTATTTGTGAGGAAGAGAGGAGCCTCTGGCTGGAGCAGAGCAGGCAAGAGGATGTTAGCTGGGAAGATGGACAGGAACAGATTATGCAGAACTTTGTATGTAATCAGTAGCAAACGGTCCAAGAGTTACTTGTGACAAATGTACCAACCAAACATGCTGGCAATAGGGATTAACTGTGCATGTGCGCCTTTGCTTTGTTTGAGGGGGGAGTAGTAGGGGAGCTCTTTATATTATGTGCTCAGTTTTTCTGAAAATGTAAAACTGTCCTGAAAAAATCTGTTAATGAAAACTATGAATCTGACCAGCTGGGTTTGTTGGGTTTGTTGTTGTTGTTGTTGTTTGTTTGTTTTTTGTTTTCCCAGTAATGCCTACAGTTCAGATGCAGGCACAGGTAGAGGGAAATACTTAGCTTTGACTCCAAGGTTGAGTTTTACCAAATACAAAGATGCTTAAGGGCAGAGGCTTTGTTATCGAGGGTTTAATAATATTGATGAACCATGACATCTAATTCAGGTCATGAAGGAAGTGGAATAGATCCCAAGAAAGTGGGTTTGATTGGCAGGTATGCCTGGGGAATTGTGAGTTGATCTGCGTGCTAAAATCAGAAGATGCGGTGGGGTGGGGGGGTGGGGGGGCAGGGGGGGCGGTGGTGGCAGGCATGGACCTGGAGAATTCTGTAAGCTCAGGTTGTGAAGAAACCCATCTACTTTTGGTTGTTTGTGACTTTAGACTTGGTGGGATCAGAACAAAGTAGCATATATACCTTAAAACACCAAGCTTCAGTTTCCCTAAGTGTGCCCCAAACATTCATATGCTGTTAGAAAACTAACTGTGGGCCGTCCCAGGGCACAGGAGACATGGAATCTCACTCCCTTGGTGATTGTGCATGGATGGCCTACACTGACCATTAGTTTAGGTGCCTGCCCTCTGCCATCATTTTCTAGCTTCTAAAAATGCGACTTAGTTTTGTTTTGCTAATATTTCTGGGGCGTGGAGAAAGCATCCTGCAGGCCAGCCTGCCCTTCTCCCTGGGATGGGGAGGGCACCATAAGCTTGGGTAGATGGTGTCAGCCAGTGGTTTGTGACACATATGTGCCTCAGGGCATGCTTTACTTGTGTTATATTTTGAAGTGAATTAGCCACCAATACTAAGAATATTCACATAAAATCAATGTCTGCTTTCTCATGAAAAAATGCAAACTCTGACCAGCCTCCTCTTTGGCATGAGCCACGCTGATGCTGGGTAAATACCCCGCTGTGGAGTTGGGCACCAAGGTGGCTCTGCCCACATGGGAATGAGTCGTCCCAGCCTGTTGACCTGAGACCACTATGGAGGGCCAATCCCTCTTCCTATAGGCATTTGACTTTGTCCCCACTAGCTGTGTCCCTGGCCCCTATGATAGGGTCCCAAGTAGACTTTCTATAGCCTGGAGGATGAACTCTTTCCAGCCTCTGGATGCCCAGCCCTTCATGGAACCTTCCAGCTGCACCTAGTGAGACTGCCAGGCACTCTGCTCCTTCCCTCATCTTGTCGCCTCTCTTCAGCACTAGACCCTGGGCTCCCAGTTGGCACCAAGAGAATAGTGAGGACAAGAGACCTTAGGAACAGGCCACGCCACTTCTCCCTACCCTCAAGGGTCTGCCACACTCAGGGCCCCCTCTAGATGGCCTGGGACTTAGGAGACTCAGGAGGAGTGGGTGGACGGCAGGCAAAGGGGCCCAGCGATGGAGTCAGGGAGCTTCTCCTGTAGAGGGTGTCCCGGAGCAGTGTTTGGAGAAGAGCCTGCGCGTGGGAGCAAGGGGGGTGGGTTTGGGCGTGAATGAAGCATTGGGGCTATAGTGGGGCCCACCAGGGAAGGAGAGAACGCCTCACGGAGCGGGAAGGGGCTGGGGCCCGGGAGTCAGGCAGCCTGGTCTTGAGATCAGGCCAGCCATGAGCTCGCCCTCCGGGAGGCTGAAAAACTTTCCTGTCATCACTTAGCCATGCTGGGTCTCGGTTTTCCTCACCCACCTATGGGGACATTGAAAGCAACTGTCTGTCAGGGTTGCTGTAGGCATAAAACCAGGTGCCTCATGTCAAGGGTGCGGTACATGCCTTAGGTGTGCCAAGTGCTCAGTAAGTACTAGCTGCTGTGATTTTCCGCTGTTGCTGTTATTTGACAAGTGCACAGGACAGCCGGGAGAGACTCAGGAGACGGAGCCTGGAGGATGGCAAGTTCGAGGCCAGAGGCAGCCTTAGTAACTCAGTGAGACCCTGACTCAATAAATAAATAAATAAACAGGCTCGGGGAGCAGCCCAGTGGTAGAGCACTTGCAAAGTATGTGCAAGGCCTTGGGTTCAGCCCCTAAGTGCCGGAGAGAGAGAGAGAGAGAGAGAGAGAGAGAGAGAGAGAGAGAGAGAACAGTGCTCAGAAGTCCCTCTTGGTGCAGATGAGGGGACCAAGACCCACAAAGGAGAAGGTCCATCCTCACTTTGTATCTCTAAAAAGCTGGGATGGAAGAACCACGCGCCCAGGCTCCCCGGGGCCATGTCCTGCCTTCCTCCCACCAGGACAAGACAGGAAGGGGGAGCTGCCTGGTGGAGTCCCCAGATGTGCTTATCCCCAAGGGGCCAAGAGAAGACATTACCAAGCGGAAGGTCCGCAGCACAGACAGGCTCCCCTTCTTGGCGACGCCCAGCTCCAAAAGGCTCACAGTGACAATGATGCAGTCGAAGATATTCCACTTCTTCTGGAAGTAATAGTAGGGATCGAAGGCAATGATTTTGAAGACCATTTCAGCAGTGAAAAATATGGTAAAGACCTGTTGACAGAAATAAGTCGTCACAGTAGGGTCTTTGGGACCGTGGTGAAAAGGACCGCAGAAGAGTATCTCGTTTATAAAGCAGCCAGCATCTTGTTTATAAACCACCATGCTGGGCGTAGCGGTGCCCACCTGTGATCCAGCACACAGGAGTCAGAGGCACCAGGACTGAGAGCTGGAGACCAGTCAGGGATACAGGGTGAGACTGGGTGTCCAAAAAAACCCCCAAGACAAAAAAACCAAAACCAAAACAACAGAACAAAAACAAACAAACAAACAAACAAAGAAAAGCAACACACCCCCTCCTTTCTGGTTGGCTCATTTCTACGTCCTCTGCAGGATTTGAGGGTGGCACCTGGGAGCAGTCAATGTGGTGCAATAGAGGAATTTCTGTAGCAGTGCTCAGTGGGACCTCAAACTTCAGTTTTTCCACATGAGTGGTGGTGGGAGTGGAGGTCACCAGGCTAGCTATCCCTACATAATTACTACAATGAGGAGTCAGGCTGGTTCCTCGTAGTTGGAGAGTGTGGGTTGTGGACAGAAGTCCCAGCCCAGCCATTGCTTAGCCTGCGTAATCTTGGATAAGGAGGGGAGCCTCTGTCCACCTTGATTTCCTCATCTGTGGAAAGGAAATGAACTAATGCTTGAGCCGTTCTTTGCAAAGGGGCTGGCAGATTGCAATTCATTAATGAATAATGGTGACTAGGAAGAACAATAATATATAGTTCCTAAGATTATTTTGGCTGTGGGCATCTCTGTCTTAACTAGGACAGAACTCTGACACCGAGTGAGGTCAGGCTCAGGCTCAGGTCATTAAAAAACCTCAGGGAAGGAGCTGGGTAAGGCAGAGGGCAGAGGGCTCCGTTCAGTGTTCTTCCCCTGGCTGCTCTCAGTGGGTCTCTCGCTAGCTGGCCTTTCTCTTATGGAGAATGTCAGCGACGTGCCTAAGGCCACAGGATCACAGCTGGGTATCTAGCTCAAGACCCCACCCATCCCTCAGGTCCTCATAGGCAAGGGAGGGTACTGTGCTGGGCAGGCTGTGCTCTGGTGTCTTAGAGAGACCTTGGTCAACTCTGGTTCCACTCTCACCAGCTGTGCAAACTTGGGCAGGATACTCAACCTCTCTGAGACTTGTTGCTCTCTTTTATTATGTGAGGGTGATGGAAGCCTTATGGGGCTGTGATGATGAATAACTGACTAATGATAGGCACCAAACATGCCTTTCTCTTTCCTTCCTTCCTCCTTCCTTTCTTTCTAGAAGATGGCTCTGTGCCTGACACAGCAGGCCAGGCCCTTTCTCTCTCTTGCCTCCATATCGCCAATGTACCCAGGGGTGTGGCTCACAGGACTGGCCCACAGGCTCTCTGTGGGTGAATTGACTTCTTGGAAAATGCACCCCCCCCTTCCACTTCCCCTTTCACGTCATGTTTAAATAGCACACGGCCTCTTAGCTTAGGGGTGCGGAAACCTAAGCCGCGCTAACTCCACAGGGCTCCTTTGCCCCTTCCCCTCCCTGCCCTACGTATGGGGTGGAGGCAGGTTTCTGGGGAGCGGCCTCTCACTCCTGGGACATGTCTGTCCAAGCTGCAGCTTTGAGGTGTCAGAGAGCCCTCAAGTCCTGCATACCCGGCAGGTGTGAGGACCGTGACGTGGACACAGAGCGGGACCCTGCCCTTCCTCTCTCTGGTGTATCACGTGGGCATGGGAGTGCCTGGGTGGCAGGGTAGCCTGGGTGAAGAAGGTGGGCTTGGGAGCTGGTGCGCTGGGTTCAAATCCCAAAGCTGCCACCCACTCACCTCTGTGGTCTCGGGCAAATGACTTAACCTTCTGTGCCTCAGTTTTTCCGAGAAAGGGGAGGCTGAGTGTACCCACCACAGAAGGATGCTGGGAAAGTGAGGTCACACAATCTGACAAGCATCAGAGACGCTATTTGGCCCTGAGTGAGGGTTCACAGAAAGTCAGCTGTTGTTATTACTCATGTGGGCCGAGCAAGGGCGGGGAGAGTGACCTCTCCAGTCGGACACCTGGTTCACTATGCTGTGAAATGCAATTCGGGTTTTATCTTGTTAAAATAAATAATACTTAACAGTGTGGAGGAACATTCAAGGCAACATCAAGTCTGAAATGGATGCAAGATAAAAGTTTGGATTCCCTGTCACTTTTGGTACAATGGCATTCACATGTCCATGTCCCCCTCCCAAGACTCCCCTCTTCCACTCTTTCAGTGACAGCATTGAAAACAATAGGCACTGCTAGATTTTAATATACTGTGTGTGTGTGTGTGTGTGATATGAAAGCAGAAGGGAAGAAAGGACTAAAGGGGGGGCAATAAGAAAGAAGAAGAGGGAAAAAGAAGACAAATAGTACACAATTTTTCTCACAGGGAGAATCTACATTTAAATATATGTGTGTGTATATATGTATATATACACACATATATACATACATGTATATACATATATACATGTATACACATATTCATATGTGTATATATACATATATACACATATACATATATGTATATACATATATACATATTTGGGAGAAGGACCTGGCAACCCACTCCCAAAAATCAATCTGTCATTGAAAACCCTATGCACAGCGGAGAAGCACTGACAATAGTGTTTCCCTGTTGTACAGAGGATCACTATGAGTCGGATACTGACTCGACGGCACCTAACAACAACAACATATATACATATATACATACACACACACACAAGTCATGCAAGCAGAAAGGGGACTGTAGGGAGGAGAGTGATATAGGAAGGGGGACAGGAGAGGGTAATGAGGAGGTGAACATGTGCAGCGTACATGACATGCGTGTATGTTGTTGTTAGGTGCCATCGAGTGGTGTCTGACTCATAGTGACACTCACAGGGTTTTCATTGGCTGATTGGTTTGGGATTGCCTTGGGAGTGGGTTGCCATGTCCTCCCATTTTTGCGGTGCTGGGAATCAAACTCAGGACCTCAGAGGCTACAGAGTGCCATTCTACCAACTGAGCTAAATCTCAGCCCACATGCATGTACAGAACTGTCATAATGCTAGCCACTAATCTGTACATTAACTAAAAATAAAATAGTAATGAAAAAAGAAAAAAGAAAAAGAATAAAACTGTAACAACCGTCCATTGCACTCGTACAGATCCTTGAACGGGAAGGACACTCACAAGTTCATAGGTTGTGACTAGATGAGGAAGTGACATCTGTCCTTTTTAAGGTAGAGGCCACTGAGATCCAGAGAATTCAAGCAGCTACCCTCTGCTCTGTGCAGGGGACTAGTTATTTCTAGCCCGGGGTCTCTTCAGCTACATTCCTGGGCTTGTTCATCCCAAGCCATTCCCGCCAGCTCAGCCTGGGTGCTCCAGACAATTTCCTGACTCTGCCTGGCCACTGGGCTCCCAGCCAAGGAGATCAGCACTGCCCACCCTGCCCAAACCCTGCCACAATGCAGGCAGTGCTGCCGGGCCACTCACAATGTTGCCTGTTTGGAGCATGGTTTCGAAGGTGGGGCTCATGCTGTGGTGCTCCATGGCCATGAAGACGGTGTTCACCACGATGCACAGGGTGATGGTGAGCTCTGCAAACGGGTCCGTCACCAGCCCGAAGAGCGTGGCCTTGAGCGTCAGCCACATGGGGCAGCACTCCCAGATCAGATACTTCTGAGCCAAACTGATCAGGCAGGGCGGGCACCTCTGTTGAGACTCCTCGAGTTCTGCATGAAAGGGGTGGTCAATGACAGATGTCAGAGTGCATCACCCTGCACCCGCATCCCATGGTCAGGCCCTGGACTATGTCAGGATAACATCGGGGTTCAGCCCTTCATCTCCCTGATCGCCATATCTGACTTGCTGAGCTCCATTAGTACCACAACTGCAGTCCAGGCTCTGCCCTCTCCGGTCCTTCACATTTGCACCGCTCATTCCCCACATCATGTCCTTACTTCTCAACCTGCCCAGCTTAGATCTCACACCCATCCCTCTACCTGCTGCCTTGCAGAAGTCCTCAGTTCCTCAACCCCTCCCCTCCACCATGGTACATGCCTGGCAACGTTCCAGCCCTGAATAAACCCAGCTTGAAGACAACTCTGCACTTGCATGCGGCCAGCTGAACCTGGTTGGTCAAAATACACAACATGCTTACAGGCCTCAGAGACCTGGAGGCCCCGCCCATCCCTGCCCAGGAATCCTGCTCTTTCTGGATTTCAGTCCACTTCTTCAGCCCTGCAGATGGCTAGTTACTTCTCTTTCCTCTAACCTCCAGCTCCTCCTGCCTGCTCATGCGCTCCCTTTCATTTCACTCAGAATACAGAATCGCTCACCAAAGAGCTTCCTCTTCTTCCTCCTGCCAAGCCTCCAGTGGATCTGCAAGTCCATGCCATTATCTGCCTTCATGCCCCGCACGGCGCATGAGGAGCTGTACCCCTCTGTCTGTGTGGGGTCCTTCCTTTCTCACTTGCTCCAGCCCAAGTCACCTTCTCTTTCTCTTTTGGACTGTCCCCACCAGCATATAACTACGCTTAATTAGATCTCAACCTTGGAAGGGCCTCTCTGGAGCCCTGTTCTCCTTCACCTTGTTGTTGCAGTTAGGTATCTTCCAGTCAGTGTCTGACTCATAGCGACCCTACGTGCAATAGGCAAAACAATATTGTCAGTGCTTCTCTGCTATTCATAGGGTTTTCAGTGGCTGATTGTTTTTTGGGAGTGGGTTGCCAGGTCCTTCTCTCAAGCCTACAGCAACTGGTATTCCCAGGCAGTCTCCCATCCAAGTACTAATCAGGTCTGACCCTGCTTAGCTTCCGAGATCTGACAGGATCAGATGCCACAGGGGTACACCTGTAGGGCTCCTTCAACTACTGTCCCTTTAATAGCAAAATTCCTTGGAAGAATTTTCTATGCTTAACCTTCTTCACTTTCTCACCTCCTCTTCTCTCAGTGCACCCTGGAATCTGGCCTTTACCCCTTCCAAAGTCAAGTTGTTCTTGTCCAGTCCTTGCCTTTCTCTGCCTCTCATGGCACTGGCAGAGCTTATGATCCCTATGGTGGGATCTGCAGAGCCACCTCTTTGGAGTGATTGTGCCTGAGAAAGTTTGGCCAAGCCAACAAGAGCTGGGCAACTCACTAAGCTCAAAGCATTCACACCATCCAGGGTTGGCATACAAGCTGAGATTTGACAGTTGTCCAAAGCAGAAGACCAGAAGCAGGATCTTAACAGTGAGTACAGCTGTCCTCCTGCTTAGCAGGAGAGAAGGAGGAGCAAGCTATTAGTGGGGTGCTGAGCATCTTGAAGGAGAAGCTCAGGATGCTAAGGGAAATTGAGTAAGTTTAAGGGCTCCTGCAGGAAGACCCTGAAGCAGAAATGAAAAACCCTGAGGTAGCTGGAACATCGAGAGCAGGGAGCAAGAGGTCAAAACAAGGCTGGAGAGAGGGGCTGGAGCAGGATCCACGAAACTCCCAGACCATAGTAAAGATGTTGGGCTTCCTCTGGGCAGCAGTGAGGTGCCAGGCAAGGACTGTTGGCAGGGGAGCTACATTTGCACTTTTATAAAGGTCACCCTGAATGCTTAGAGAGAATGGAGGGAAGAGAGGAGGTGCTGGCAGGGAAACCAGTTAGGAGGAAACCAGGGGAGCATTGGCAGCGCTTGGACTCTGAGGAGTGGCAGCAGGGATGATGGGAAATGGAAAGCTGTCCAGGCCACCTGAGGGGCGTGAGATTCAGGACCTGCTAAAGAACATGGCTCTGGGATCAGCAACTAAAGAGATGCTGGCACGATGACTCTCAAAGGGAGCCTGTAGGGGGAGTAGGAGGCCTCACTGGGGAAAGATGAGAGTAGATCAGGGGTTCAGTCTGGGACACATTGGTGTCAGGTGCCATTGGAACATCCAGGTGGAAATGTCCTGTAGGAAGGAGGCTTAATGATACATGGTTCTACGTCTTGGGTGCATTGTTGTTGTTAGGTGCTGTTTAGTCAGGTCTGACTCAAAGAGACCCTATGTACAACAGAACGAAACACTCCCCCGCAGTGTGCCATGCACACGATCTTTTCTAATGTTTGAGCCCAATGTTGCAGGCACTGTGTTTCTTCTCATTTTCCGTTGTGCCCCCACATCGGCAAACGGAGGCCTCAAGGGCTTTACTCTACCAATTTGGAGGTAGAGGGTAATTTTGAGAAGAGGCAAGGGGAGAAATGGGCCCAGGACAAAGTTCTAAGAAGCTGCGATGCTTATTGGCTGAGCGGAAGAGAGGGAGTCAACAGTGGAGACCGAAAAGGAAGGCGTGGAAATAGGAGAGGACCCGGAAGAACACGATGCAGAGCCAAAGACCTGAACTCCATCAGGCAGAATAGGAAGGTCAGCAGAGGCAAGGCGAGGAAAAGTCAGGAAAGAGGAAGCCTAAAAATGCGCAGGGGCTTTGGTCACATAGGTGTATGTGGTGGTCTGCGCAAAGGAGGACAGGCAGAGGAAGAGAGAGGCAGAAGCCACACCAGAGGGGCTTGGGAGATGAGCAAGAGGGAGGAAAGGGCGACAGTGTGGGGACAACTTTCAAGGAGTTTGCTTGTGAAGGGAGGAGAGGGAGCTTGGCACTGAGAGCTAGGAATAGCTGAAGGGAGACTGGGGCTTTTGTGTTTTGAGGTCTATTTATTTGTTTGTTTTGAGCATATGCATGTGCTGATGGGGAGGGTCTGGGAGAATGCCAGGCTGAAGTTTAAGGAAACAGGGAATAATCAACAGGTTCCACGTTCCCGAAGGCAGGAGAGGATGCCAAGCGGAGATGGTGGGCGCTGTCTCAGGGAGGAAAGCACTTTTGGAAGACACTCCTAGGGAAGATCCATAATCACAGCCCAAGCTAGCAAGCAGGAGATCATTCCAGCCATTGTATCCCTCAGTCAATCTCAGCAATATTAGGGCTACTTTAAAAAGCTTGAGGTTCTTTCCCATCATGCCTGTCCGCAAGCCTCCCCGCTCAGCACTGCTTCCCATGTTCTTTTTAGTGCTGACATGGGTCCAGGAAAGCTCCATCTTTGTTCTAGATAAGGGTTATTGATTTTACTCCCAACTTCTATAGAGAACTAGGTCTGCCAGTTTTGACACTGGTAGTTTCAAAAATGCACAGTGGGTAGTTAACACAGCATGATAGTGAAAATAAATAGTCTGATTTATGGAAGAGAAATGGTTATGTGTACATGAAAACATATAGACATATATGAAAGGAAATAATTTATGATTTAAAAATGCCATTTCCAATCATTGGGGGAAATTAGAGATTATTTGATAAATAGTATTGATATAAATAACCAGACATTGGCAAAATATAACTGGATCAGTATCCTTCTCCTTACTCAAAGTAAGTACAAATACACTGAATGAAAAAAAGTGAATCTACAAAAGAAAGAAGAAAATGTGAGAAGGTGTTTGTCAAGCCTTAGAGTGAGAAAGGCTTCATATGCAAAGCGTGTGTGCAGAAAATATGAAGAAAAACACTAATAACTGTTGGGATGGTGGTGCACACCTGTAATCCCAGCATTCAGGAGGCTGAGGCAAGAGGACTGCAAGTTCAACACCAGCCTGGAATCTGTAGTGAGGCTCTGTCTCAGGAAAAAAAAAAAAAAAAAAGAGAGAGAGAGAGAGAGAGAGAGAGAGAGAGAGAGAGAGAGAGAAACAAAAAGAAAAGAAGAAAAAGAAAAATGCTGATAAATCTGAATACATGCAAAATTTTTAACTATCAATCAGAAAAGGGCACTATGAACAAAATTTGAGTCTGTAACTGTTTCTATAAACCTATTTTATTTTGAAAAAAATACATATTGTAAAAAAAAAAAAAATGCTACCACCACAAGTGGGAATGCAATGCAAACTATCCCTCCCACTGAAGACCCTCCCTGCCCCGCAGCCTTCCAGTGAACCTCCTTCCAGTTTCTCTTGTATCCTTCAAGCAATACTGTATGCATCTCTAAGTGCATGCATGTGCACACGCATACACTCCACATATATAAAACTTCTATCATCACAAATCAATCACTTCCTCCTTTTCCATAATGTATGTTACTAGTCATTTCCCTTTTTATGGGCATCATCTTTCTTTGCCCACGTGGGCTGATGTATCCACAGGGTGCCTGTCAGGAAGTGAAATTTCCGGATAAGCCTAAAGCTGTGCAATTGTCCTCTAAAGATGTAGCTTCAGTTACACATTCAAGTAGAAATTTAGTGGAAGCAGCAAGAGAGATGAACCTGTGCTCAAGGGGAAAGTTGGAAACTGGTCGTGCAATCTGGGGGGCCTCTGCATTGAAATGGTTTCTTAAGGTCATGTTGTTAAGTGCTGTCAAGTAGGGTCTGACTTATATGGACCCTTATAGGGATTTCATTGGCTGATTGTTTCTGGATTGCCTCAGGAGTGGATTGCCATGTCCTTCTCCTGTTTTTGCAATGCCGGGGATTGAACCTAGGTCTTCAGAGAGTACAGCGTGGCACTCTACCAATTGAACTAAACCCCAGCCCCTCTTAATGTCATATGGTTCAGTAAGGTTACCTAAAGGGAAGAAGGAAGAGACAGAGGAGACACTGCTGGAGAACTCAACACTTACAGGCAGGAAGGGAAGAGAGAGAAGTCACAGCCACCAATGGGGGAGGAAACCCAAGAGCTCATGGTGGCTTGGCCTGCAGACGTACCACTGTGGCATCTGATCCCATCAGATAGGGCTAAGCAGGGTTGGGCCTGGTTTGTCTTTGGATGGGAGGCCACCTGGGAACACCGGGTGCTGTAGGCTTGGGAGAAGGACCTGGCAACCCACTTCACCCATTGAAAACCCTATTAATAGCAGAGAAGCACTGACAATAGTGTTTGGAGGGTCGCTATGAGTTGGACATCAACTCGATGGCACCTAACAACAACAATAAAGTGCATTTTACTTGAGTGGTAGCTCCCACTTGACATCTGGGGGAGAATCCATGGTGATTTCTCTCCCCTCCTTCCTCTCCAGATTCCCTTTTCGGCTCAGTTCACCTCTCTCCATACCCTTCCTTGGGGGTGAAACACCATCCTACCCACCCTCTGTCCTTGAGGCCCAGAGGATGCTCTGAGGCAGCCCCAGGCCATCCCCACTGGGCACGCCCCCACTGGTTCCACACTACACTCTCTGCCTGGCTGGACACAGGCCTCTCCCGAGGCCTCTGCACCTCTGCCTTCACTTAGAAGATAAGGCACAGGTCAGTGTTGGCTTCAAATCCTTCAACCAATCTTTGGTTTCTACTGCTCACCACACCCTCCCTTCCAGGCCCAGGAGGAAAGCACCCAGGCTCCTTCTTAGGAACCCATCAATGGGTGAGCTCCCCCGGGCTCCTCCAGCCCAGGACAATTTAATCTGTGTGGGGAGATAAAGAAGTGGATTGACAATAGCAAGACTCTCTATTCCGTGAGGCAAAATAAAGGCTGGGTTGGAACAGGCCTCCTCCTCAGGGTGAGCAGGACCCAGCCACGCTCTGTGGGGATGTATGTCTACAGCTGACCGTGGTCCAGTGTGCCTGCCCTCTTCACACCCCTCCGTGGTGTGTAAGCAACTGGAACTGAGACAGTCCTAAGGAGACCAATTGGCAGAACCCAGAAGTGACATGGATAGAGTGAAATGGGCTGCTTAAGTTACTTAAGTTGCCTTTCACTGTTCAGGATAACGGAGGCTGGAGATAGGAATTAAGTTTCACCTGTGAAAGTTACAGCTATGGAAAACATGAGGATAATTTTGCCATGCTAGAAAATTAGATTGTTAAATTTCTCATACACCTGAGAGGTGACCTAGAATTCCCTGAGGCCTGCTAGATCACTTTTTTTATTTTTATTTTTGCCTCTGCCCTCAGATCACTTTTAAAAACCCAAGTGGTGAGTACATAGGAAGCATGTGCTAATTTTAAGGAGAGATGGACTGGAACACTTCATTCATTAGATTCTTTCATTTTTGAAAAATTATACATACACAAAAAAACCACATTGGTAAAGGTTGATGGGGCTTAGGGTATAAGAAGGCAGAATATGTACGATCTCAGGACACAGGGATGGGTCCTTTGACACGAGTCAACTCACCCACCACCATGCAGAGGGCGGATGTCCTGATGCGCGGCACTTACCTTCGATGACGGAGGTCATGATGCTGACGACGCTCATGGCCCTATGGGCTCGGAAAGGTTCGTTCAAGTATTCTGCTGACAAGAAAGTCTTCTTCTGTCCTGCATCAGACCCCTGCTGAGGCACACACAGAGTCAGGACTGTCCCCCAGCCCCAAGTCTTCAGTAGCAAAGACGGATCATCCAGCCCATCGCCAGCTGGTCTCTGCTCTGCTCAGCTATGGCCCTCTGCAGTCAGGCCTGCAGAAATGGGCATGGTGCTTGAATTTGGTGTAAGAGCTCAGACAGGAGGACCAGGGCAGAGTTGGGAGGGAACAAGAGCCCGGACTGGAGGGTAATGAGGTGACTTGGGCTCACCTAAGGCTCTGCAAACCTCTTCCCTAGGGCAGGACCTGCGCACCTGGCTGGAGATGGGGCTGCCTCAAGGGTCTGAGGGTGCTACCCAAGGGGGAAGCTGGGCTGGGCGATCCTTATGAGATTTGCTCTGGGCTGTGCCTGTGATGTTCGCACAGGACTCTTCCTGCACGATGTCCTTTCTTGACAACTCTTCTGATGGCCCCATTTCCTCCCCAGTTCCAATCCCATACGTTCCCTTTCTTTCTGCAGGGACCATGTGTGAGTCCTGACTGTCTAGCTTTCAGCTATCTGTAATGGACGGAATGTTTGTGTACTGACCACCCCCAACCCGTTCGTATGTGGGAATCCTAGTCCTCAGTGCAGTGGCACTGGGAGATGGGCCTTCTGGAGGCAGTGAAGCCATGAGGGTGGAGCCCTCCTGAATGGGATTATTGTTGTTTGTTAGGTGCCCTGGAGTCGTGTCTGACTCATAGCGACCCTCATAGGGTTTTTAATGACTGATTGTTTCGGGATTGCCTCCGGAGTAGATTGCCATGTCCTTCTCCCATTTTTGCAGTGCTGGGAATCGAACTCAGGACCTCAGAGACTGCAGAGCGGGTGCTCTACCAAAAGAGCTAAATCCCACAGAGAGTGCCTTCACTCCACCCACCATGTGACAACATAGCCAGAGGTGCCATTTATTAGCTAGGAAGAGGGTCCTCTCCTGACACCGAATCTTCAGGATGATGGAAATAAGTTTCTGCTATTTATTAGTTACCTAGTCTATGGGATTCTGTTGTAGAGGCCTAGACAGGCTAAAATATGTCTAGCACAATCTTTTTGACCTTTCCCTCTTTGGGCCTGCACTGGAAGTTCTGTCTGGGTTCTGTATCCATAACTATAATCATACACATCCTCTAGACCAGGGGGTCCACTGCCCACAGCAGCCGACTTAGCACAGTGCAAACCATGCAGAGTATAAACACAGCAAGTATTTATTAAGCACCTTTTTTGTGTGTGTGTGGTACTTGGGGGTTGAACCCAGGGCCTCACACATACTTCGCAAGTGCTCTACCACAGGACTGCACCTCCAGCCCATTTTTATTTATTTATTTATTTTTTATCTTGAGACAGGGTCTCGCTAAGTTATGCAGGCTGCCTCTGGCCTCAAACCTGCAATCTTCCTGGCTCCACCTCCAGAGTTGCTGGGATGACAGGCATGTGCTCCTGTGACTGGCTATTGAGCCCTGTCCATAGATGAAGCTTATATGGATAGCAAGCACTTAATAAACACAAAGTTTAGAAAGTTTCCAGCCATGAGGACTCAGCAAATGATACTAGTAGCTACTAGTTATTATTTGTCAATCGTGAATAAATGTAAATACTTTATTATTTCGTCTAACCCTCTAATTAATTAGAAATGGATGTTTTTCTTTTTTACATAGGGAGACAAGGAGTCCTGGAGAATTTAGGAGACTTGCTAAAGGTGACTCAGTTGGTAAATGGCACAACAGGGACTGAAACCCAGGTCCTTGCAACATGGATGGGCTCCAAAGTTAACCCTGCACTAGCTGAGTAATTTACTTAGAGTGCACCAAGATCAGAACATCTAGGGAATGTGACTGTCTCAAGAACACAGAAAGGAGAGCGAGGGGCCTATCCCAAGAGAGGTACAAAATGCCTTGAGTGAGGCATTTCTAGAGTGCTAAGGCACCTCCCGCCTGCAGCCATACCACTGTGGCATCTGATCCCGTCAGATCTCAGAAGCTAATCAGGGTCAGGTCTGGTTAGTGCTTGGATGGGAGACCATCTGGGAACACCAGGTGCTATAGGCTTGGGAGAAGGCCCTGGCATCCCACTCCCAGAAAAAAAATCAGTCATTGATAACCCTATGAATAGCAGAGAAGCACTGACAATACTGTTTCTCCTGATGTACATAGGGTCGCTATGAATCAGACACTGACTGGACGACACCTAACAACAACAACAACAACAACAACAACAACAACAACAACAACAACATACCTCCCAGAGAGCCCTGCAGGCTACCTTTGACTTTAAGACACAGGGTTGGAGACTCTGCCCTGGAGCCCTCGTCTCCCCTTCGCCACCATGCTCTGTGTCCAGAGAGGGTGACCTACACAAAATGCCTCACCCTCCCCTTCTGGCTCTCGTCAGGTATGGCCAGTGCAAAGCACAGACAGGACCCAGGAGAATGGGAAGAGAGACAAGTTGGGCATTTGTCCCCTGCCTCTTCCTGCTGGGCCATGGCTGGATAGCAGGTACAATCCTCCCCCTAAGATCCCAGCTTCCATCAAGCAGCCTCGGGCACACAGAGGTAGCTCTTGATAGGTTCGCATCCTGGTCCTTTCCTCTGCTCTCTCAGCATAGACATGGAAGAGCTCCACACTGTTGCTGGTCCCCAGGTGCCGCCATGTCCCTTACTGGCTCCCTGAGCCCAGCCCCAAGGTTTGTAAATGTTTTACTGAGCTCCATCCACATGCCCATTGGAGAGGACCATCTGTTTCTCGCTGAGCCCTTGAGTGGCCTGGCATCTAATCAAACTGAGCTAACCCGATTCTGTAAGACTTACCTGAGTCAGTAGAGCTGTACAATGGTCTCCACACAAGTCTGCTTGTAAAGTGCTCTGGATCCCTGGCTAGCCAGGGAGGCCAAAGGCAAACCACCAGAAGCATCATTACTGACACCGGAGGGGGAGCTCGCATTACATTGCAGATCTCAACCTACCAAGGAGTCCCTGACTGGCCATTGCGCTCTGTAATTATTCCATTAAAGAGTGCTGGGCAGTTGGTCACTATTGCCTCATTCGTGCACTTTGGCAAGTTATTTCTTCTGTGAGTAAGGCAAGGGTCATTTCACTTCTATTAAGATCTGTCCTAAGCACTTCCCAGAGTTCTTCTGGGTCCCATTTGCCAAGCCTTGGGTAGTGTGCAGGAACCACAGGTAGGTTCGGAAGGGCCCTCAGGTTTCTTCATGCTCATGCAGGGGGCAGATGGCATGAACTCCAAAGCAGTAACGGTAGGTGGGGTCAGAGACACTGAGAGGGAATGTGAGGCCAAATGGGCAAGAATCTGCACCACTGTTGTGCAGAGAGGCCAGGAAACAGGATGGATCTCAGGTAACCAATCACCCAGTCTGGGTCTCACCTGCCTTACCTGTAAGATGGGAGTTGGCTGGGAGGCATTGGACAGATGACAGCTAAATGACCCTTCCACCCATGACATGCAGGCCTTGTTGGCAAAGTGCTCTGGCTGGAAGGCAGCCCCAGAAAGTGCAGGACACATGCAAACTCACCGAGACTTCAGCGGCTCCAGGGGCAAGCTCATTAGTGGGCAGTGTGGGGGGGCCCTCTTCTCCATGCCCAGGGCCAGGGTTGGGAGGTTGAGACAGAGGGCTCCCGGGAAGGGGGCCTTGCTGCCCAGAACCCCTGCCCAGCAGCAGGGAGCCTCGATGGCTCTCATGGTCTCCATGAAAGACTCCGTCATCTGTGATGCCATCAGGAAATGAGACGTCTTGGCCAGGTCCTCGGAAGTGGAACACGCTGCCATGGCTAGCCCTGCGCCGCCCAGAAGTGAGGCCTAGGAAAGACTGGGCATCACCCAAGATGAGCAGGTAAAAAGGCAGGCTGGGGACTGGTCCTCTGGTACATCTCAGGCATGCTTCCTTCCTCCCACTTCCACTTCCACTTCCTGCCCTTATTCTCATGGTCTTCTGGTAGCTACATAAATGCACAGATCTCAAGAGTATTCTGGGTAGGCATGGGGAGGGAACAAGGGCAAAGGATATTCCAGACAGATGAAGGGGAAGGCCAGGAGAAGGGAGTTACAGGGTGCCGAGGATCAGCACACAGGTCATCAGGGCCAAGAACCTGGTCACTGGATGAGCAAGCTGTTTGCCAGCCTTTGGCCACAGGGCTAGACAAAGCTGTCTTAAGTCCCTTTCGCTACATGCAAAGTTGTGACCTAAGGAGACTCTAGGACTGGAGCACACTTGGGAAGTGGTTGTTGAACAATTAAGTGTACTTCACTGTCTGAAAATTAGGCTGTACAGTTCACTAGATTCAGAGTGTGAGAGTTGTGTTGCAAAGGAGGAGACAAGAGCTTTACAGCATAATGAGTTTCTGGGATCCCTTGAGGGAAGCTTTGAACGGTCAACAACGAGGAGATTGAAGGAAGAGTTGCAGCCTAATTTCCTGGAAGAATAATGCCATTCTTCCAAACTGATCAATGTTTCCCATCAAAATCTTCCATAGAGAGAACTGTGTGGCCTATAGATTCCAGGGGAAAAGACCCAATTTGCACGCCCAGAGCCTCCAGTAAGTTCCTGGGCTGGTTGGCTAGTGTTCATGACCACCATGATCCTCTGCTCAGGTCATATGTGTTGTTGTTAGGTGCCATCGAGTTGTGTCCTACTCATAGCAACCCTCATTGGGTTTTCAATGGCTCATTGTTTCTGGACTGCTTTGGGAGTGGATTGCCATGTCCTTCTCCCATTTTTGCAGTGCTGGGGATCGAACCCAGATCCTCAGAGAGTGCAGTGCAGCATTTTACCAACTGAGCTTAACCTCAGCCCGATGTCATATGTAGTGTTTCTAAAATCTGAACAGTGACTCCTGCTAAATTCTGATCACGCTGTTTGGTTCCTCTCCTCCATAACTCCTTGCATTTACTAAAGTACTAAAGTGGGCCGTCTTGCCAATTAGAATCCTTCTCTCCTATCCCACAGAGCAGAAGTTTCTTTTTTTGATGTCTTGGGGCCTCATCTTCTTTTGTCACTGCAAGCCCAGTGTTATAAACAGAGAACTCTGCCTAGAGTGCATGCCTGGGGACTACTGCCATGGAGACCCTATGAACAATAGAACGAAATGCTGCCCAACGCGGTGCAATGCACACAATCTTTTTATGTTTGAGCCCATTGTTGCTGCCACTGTGTTTCTTCTCATTTTGAGTCATGCCTTATCAGCAAAATGAGGTCCCAGGGTTTTTACACCATTCCCACTACCCGTTAGCATTAAAGAACGACCCCAATCTTTGCACAATCTCCCTGTCTTTAGACATATGTGTTCTTCTTTTTGCCTAGGAAATATTCCTCCTCCAGCCCTCACAAGTCTTTTATTGTGGACGGAACCCCTAAGTGCTCTTTACTATGCACACCAACTTTTCCTTTTCCAGGAAGCCTTTCCTGATTCTCATCCATACCCACAAAAGTAGATGTTTCTCATCTATTTCCACGTACACGCCTCTGATATGGTATTTAACACATAGTTGCTTTTGCATCTGCCTTCTTCACCCATGTATTTTGGACATGTTGTCAGGAGGGACCAATCCCTGGAGATGGACATCATATTTGGGAGAGTGGTGGGTCAATGACAAAAAGGAAGACCCTCAACTAGATGGATTGTCACAGTGGCTGCAACAATGGGCTTAAACATTAAAAAGATTGCGTGCCTGACATAGTGTTGAGGAGTGTTTCGTTCTGTTATACGTAGGGTCGCTATGAGTCAGACCCAATTCTATGGCACCTAACAAAAACAACTTCTACCCAAATTTAAGTCCTTTTCTGAGAGGCCATGTTTGAGTCCTTTCTCTATACCAAGCACCTAGTATTACTGAATGAACATGACATAGTTACTCTTTTTTCCTTTTGCAGATAAGTCTAACTGGAGAGACACGCACACACACCAAACCATTCTTACACATCCAGGTGCCAATCTGTGTGGTGCTGACTGAATGGGGGAAATGATAGCCCGGTTCGGAGGGTCATTGGCATTTCTACAGAAGCTGATTCATCCTGCTGTGTGGTTGTCATAGCCCTGGTCAAATTCCCTTTGAAACATTGTCTGAACTGTGCCCTGTGCATGCTGGGTGCTGCTCAAAAGAGGGAGAGCAAGGAAGAGAAGGGCGTGGATGTAGATGTGTGATGCAGCATGGGTGCACCACCGAGCCCGAAGGCAAGGACGTGTGGTGGTGCACGCATGTGCAGCTGCAAATCTGGGTCCATGGAGATGATACTGCACAAAAGTCAGGCATCCTTCAGGTGAGCCCAAGAAGACAGCTTGCGTGGAGGCCTGTAGAACAGCCGTGTAGGGCCTCCGTCCCACACGGAGTGACACCACCTCTCGGGCTGATGGAGAGGGGTTACTTGGTGCCCACAGGATTTTCAAGGGGCTGGGAGGTGGAGCGGGTAACCTCTGAGGGCAGCTGAGGGCAATATTGGGGTGGGAGGGAGAAAGGTAAGACGGGGCGGAAGTGCAACAGGGCCTCGGATGAGGCACCGAAGCCGTTCCCAGGTTGTGTCATAGAGACGGGCACCAAGAGCTTCTCTGCCAATAAGAGGTGGCAGCGTGAGCTGTGGGGTCCAAGGCCTGGGTCAGAAGGCAGGTTGTGAGTGAGCTCAGTCCCCTGGGTTGGGATGCCCCACCAGCTGCAGAGCTGCGGACTGGGGGGTCAGCTCAGAGGGAGGGAGGCTGCCCTTGATGTCCACAGGGGCCCCAAGCTCAGCACGTCCATGCCGGCTTCCACCTCTGTGCAATCTTGGGTCTTAGAATCATGGCCCATCTCAGTGACCAATCCTGAAGCCTGGGAGTCACCTAGGATGGCTTCTTCCTTTTCCACGTTCCCGGTCCAATCTGGCCAACCCCGTCCTTCCAGAAAGGTCCTTGTCATCTGCCCCGTTTCCCCATGGGCCCTAGTTTATGTCACCACGGGGGAGGCGTTGTCTGGATTCCTAACACAGCCTCCTCATCTCTGTGCCTCCAGCTTTCTGCCTGCCACAAACCTCTCCTGGCTTTGCCCACTGTCCACGGCCGCTGCAAAGGTGGGTGATCTTATAGCGAAATTGGGGCCCCTCACCATCCGGTGCTGGTTGTAAGGCTCAGATTGGAGTGATTTGTTGTCATCTGTAGAGGCTTCTGATGTTCTGGATTTCACCCTGTTTCTCCTCTCACTGGCATTTTTGGGGGCCAAAGGTGATTCATTGTGGGAGCGGAGAGAGGCTGTGTCAATCCCCAGGGCGGCCAGCACCTGAGGAGAGACCTGCAGCTGCAGCCAGCAGTATCTGACTGGACTTAGGATAAATGTGTCCCCAGACACGGGGGCGGGGGGTCATAGGGACAGGCATTCTGAGACAGAGGAAGGTCAAGGGTGAGGACCTGGGCACTGGTGGGATTGGGATCTGGCAGGAGCAGCCACCTCTGGGTCACCTCCTACCCTCACCCCCTGAGGTGACTGTTGGTTCCAGCCAGTCCCTTCCGCCAGGTGGGTCCACCCATGGCCGGCTGCCTGCTGAAGCTGCTAGTGTTCACATGCAGTGCTGTGGGAAACTTCCTTGGGCTGCCCGCAGTTGAGGCAGCATGAGCACAGAAGGGTGGCCCTGGCTTCTAGCAGGGCTAACTCAGGCCTCAGGCCGTGTGAGCTCCCAGGAGATGGGGCTGCAGCTGAGATCCCCGCATCTTGCTCTCTTCCCTCCCTCTTTCTCCAGGAGACTTGGAATAAATTACCTGGATAAGTTTCCGCAGTCAGGTACTATTTTGGAGAAAAACCTGACCCAAGACAGTCCCTGAGGTAAGCTGTAAGCTCCTACAGCAACCCTAGAACAGCAGCTTTAATCTATCGAAGGGCGCACAGGTGTTTCTATGTGAAGCCGCTCTGGACTTCTGTCCAGGAATGTCCACCCGGACATCAACTTCACAAAGCTTTTGCCCCGCACAGACCTCCTGCTCCTTCCGCAGTGTCTCAAGGGCCTCCTGGAACGTCTTCTCCTTTGCTTCAATTTCAGCAAGTGTTGCCTGGTTCTGCTCCTCATATGCCATGGTCACCACAGCCAAGATCAAGTTGACCAAGTAAAACGAGCCCAGGAAGATGACAATCACAAAAAAGATCATATACATCTTCCCGGAGGCCCTGAGGGTCTGCAGAGGAAAGGGGAAGAAGAGACACAGGTACGCACAGTGCATGAGCCCCTGAAGTCAAGTTATGATCATTGGGGTCAAGTGCAGCCATGCTGCTGAGTGGTCAGCCTGCACCCCCATCCATCTGGGGACATGCAGGTCAGTACCTGCTGGTAGAGGCGTTCCCAGGAATCCTGTGTCATGAGGCGGAACAGTGCAAGGAAAGACCAGGCAAAGGAATCAAAGCTGGTGTAGTTAAAATCTGGGTTGTCAGAAGTTTTAATGCAGGTGTAACCTTCAGGGCAGTGCCTGCAGTGAGAACAGAGAAGGCCATGGGTTGTATGGTTGCTACTTATTGGGTGAGAGGCAGCTTTGCGGCTGCAGGAAAACCACAGGGTTTGAAGTCAGGGATTAAAATCCCAAAGTCTGGATTTCTTCATAGTAGCCGGGTGGCCTTGGACACTTAGTCCCTGTAAGACTCAGTTTCTTTCATCCATAAAATGGGGATGCTGATGCCTTCACTCTAGATTTTTCTGTCTAGAGGAGGAGCCTGGGGGGAGGTGAGGGGACATTCCAGGCTGGTCCTATAAGATGTTAAAGCCCTTTGCCACTTCACACCAGAGAAAGGACAGCGAGTAGCAACAATGTGGACTTAAATCCTGGGCCTCTTGGCATCATCTGCAGAGCTGTCTATCAGGAGGCCTCATGTGAGGCACAGGGCTGCAATCCCAGGAGAAATTGAGCTCAGGGTCAAGTGTGGGTTCAGTATGTTAAAATTTAAAGGGTTTAGGTTTGGTTTGGGTTTGGGTTTAAATCCTATCCGTGGATAGCAGGGCTTCAAACTGAACCTGAACCCAAGTGCTGAACCTGTTGTGGTTTAAGCATTAATATATTTTTTTTCTGAAACTGAACCTGAACCTTAACCCAAACATGAGGGGGGCACAGACCCCGTAACTTTATCATGGAAAGTACTTGGGCTGCCCTGGAGCCACTGTCTTGAGAAATGCCATCATCTGGATAAGAAAAGGACATTGAAGGGTGCTCCATTTAAACAGAAAAAAGCGAACATGAGCCTCTCCCTGAGCCAGAGACCCAAATGCCCAGGGTTTTGGGGAAGAAAGTAGTCAAGGCGCCTGATATTGACCAAATTCTCACGCTTTCCCCAGCTCCCAGCTCTCTCTCAGATTATTTTCCTAGTGAGAGGTTAAGGTTGAGCCTCATATAAGTCCCATCCAGCTCCACTCGGGTGATGTGGGGCTCGGGGAGTGGGGGCCATTGTGAGCTCTGCTGTTCCAGGCTCACAGCTGCAGCTGTGGGGGTGGAAGAGATTGGCCTTTCTGACAGATTGCCTGCACCTTTGCTGTTCACGCCTCACTGCAGGGTCAAAGCAGCAGGCAGAGCCAAGGGGTCCTTGCTCCTTAGCTTAGTCTCATATTCTGTTCTGCTGCCCAGAATCATCTCCATCCCAACACTTCTTGTTCACCCAGTCTTAAAGCATCCTACCTACCCTTGAACATTCACAACATCCCCTGCCTCCAGGAAGCCTTCCTGACCTACTCCCTGGCCTCACACCATCACTCCATTGTGTTTCCCCAGCCTGTGGCGCACCTAGCACAGCACTTATTCTCCACAGTGCAGTATTTTCATGTGTCCACATGACAGATCAAAAACTGGCAGCTCATAGGCTGAACTCAGCCTGCAGAAATATTTTGTTTGGCTAATATGACATGTAGATATTTTGGGGAACTGGTAGTCAAATTTATAGCTAGAAGATTTCATATAAAAATTGAAAAATTTGATCTCTCTTTTTAAAACCAGCTGAGCTGGAAGCAGTAGACCCACATTGCCACATGGCAACCTGGACAAAGTGGTGGGCACCCCTTTAGATGGGGCATGGACTCTCTGTTGCCATGGTTCCCTCCTGGCCCACACTTTCATCTGTTGTTATGTGTTTGAACTCTGTAAGAATTTGAAATTGCAAAGCATTATGTAGGTACTTCTTCTGCTGCTATGTAAGAAAAATGTAACCCATATGATGGAGTTAGCTGTGATGACTGAATTAGAGCATTTAATAAAAGTATATTTAATAAATATTAGTTTTTCCTGGAGTGGATCATTTGCAAAAACCACCACAATTCTTTGCCTCTCAGTTTCCACATCCCTTTGCACGGAGGCTTCGTGGCTCCTTCCATTGAGAAGTGAAGTCTGTTTCTCTGCCCATTGGCTCTGCACTGCTTGGTGACGTCCTTTAGTTGAAAGAATGTAAAAGAGTCACATTGTGTTAAGAGGATTTTCACATTCCCACTTTTTCTCTTGGAATCTTGTCTTTGTATGAGAACAGAGACAGGCTAGAGTGCTAGAGGCTGAGAGATGACATGGAGCAGCTGGCCATCTTGCAACTAATGTGTCCCGTGTCTACAGATGCATGAATGAGCAAGCCTAGTCAATGTCAGCCAATGACCAGCTGATCCCTGCACAACAAATGTTGATGCACAGAGCCATGAGCTAAATAGATGGTGGTTGTATTAGGTAACAAAAATCTGGGGGTCGTTTGTTATACAGCAAAAGCTAACTCATACACTCCCTCCCCATAAGTTCTAGGATGATTCATTCATTAATACATCTCAGGACTGCAACCCAGGCTTTGACCAGAGAATGCTGAGAATAAGATGGACTGTTGAGCATTGGTGCTGTCATGGGCTGGTTACTCACCCTGCATCAGATCCATTGCCACACAGTAAGGGGTCGGATGTGCCTTTCTTAATAAAGTAGACATCTGCCAAAGAAAGGAAGAAATGGAAATCCCACAGATGGTTCTGAACCCTCCAACCCAGGCCTTGTGTGGCAAACCCAGCATTTCTTAAGTCTTCTATCTGGGTGAAGTGAGCCTTCTCGGCTGGGTGCACTCTGGGCCACCAGGGGCCATGTGGAAGGTGCAAAGTCACTGCTGAGAAGAGCTAAGCCACGGCTTCAGCACTAAGCCATTCCCAGCAGAGCCGCAAGGACTTGCTTCTGGATTCAAAGCTCCTTTCCTTGCAAAAGGAATGCAGGCAGCAGGAAATGGGAAATGTGATTCAGAAGAAGTCTTTCAGCAGGAAGGAGAAATGGAAATGTGTTTGTGCAGAGGTGCAGGGCCTCCCTGCCCCTGGTCCCTATGTCCATACTGTCCCAGAGTCCTAACCAGAACTTGGTCTCCAGGGCAGAACTTCCACTCACATGCTCCGTTCGATGAATGGTTAGAGGCCTCGCTGGGAATTGTGTCGTTCTGGACACACTTGTTCTTGAGGTTGCCCTTGAAGAGCTGCAGGCCTATCAGGGCAAAGACACTCAGGCAGAAGACAGTGAGGATGGTCACATCAGCCAGCTTCCTCACGGAGTGGATCAGGGCCCCCACAATGACCTTCAGCCCTGTGGAGGGATGACACGGACACACCCACATGGATGAGGGGCCACACAGAGTACACCCACACATCTTAGCCATCCTTCCACTCTATGCACGGTGGGGATGTCACACAAACTTCAGGGCAGTTCCAAGCCCCGCTTCTCATCTGAACTTGCACTTGCCCTGAGAGGCAGGCAGCCAGGAAGACAGGGACTATTGTCCTCATGAAGAGAAATGCCTGAGATCCAGGCAATGCATTTCCTGTCATCTGAAGGATAATAAATTCCTGATCCTAGCAATTCCATTTTAAAAAGTGTATTGAGTACCTGCTATGGCCCATGCCCTGTTCTACAGAGCGACTCAATTCATCCCAATAGTTTGGCGGCTGTCTTTCTGCACACCTCTCAGTCATGGGAGGGGGCTCAAGGCCCAGGACACATGAAACACACTCCTGTGTGTGTGTGTGTACTACAGAGAGAGAGAGAGAGAGAGAGAGAGAGAGAGAGAGAGGATGCAAGGGAGAAAGAATGTGAGGGAGAGGCCTACTCGGATGAGGTTTGCTAGACTACATTTGTTTCTGAATTCTCTGTGATCAAGCCATCCCTGATTTTTTTCTCTGGGAACCCAATGACAGGGTTGGGACTCCAGCTTTTAGATCTACATTAAAGGCGAAGATGCCAGAACATAGGACTTGCTTTCTTTCTTTCTCAACTCCACAGCAAGGGCAGAAAATGAGGATGTGTCTTTGTGGTTACTGGTTGAAAGTGAGGCCTGGGGTGTGTGGGCAGAGCCTTGACCCAGGAATTAGGACAACAGGCTGCCAGGCCACACTGTGTCTCTTACTAGAGGTAAGGCCTTGGGCTTGTGTTTTCTACACGCAGGGCCTCAAGTTCTTTGTCTGTTAAAGAGGAACAATAGTCCTTGCTCTGGAATCCAATAGGGTTTTTGAGAAAATCCAAGAAGGCCATTAGGCTGTAAAAAAATAACATTTGCTCTGTAAATAAATGTGCTGGTTAAATGTGCTCACCTGGGATCACAGAAACTGTTTTTAAAGCTCTAAGGACTCGAAATGTCCGCAGGCCTGAGATTCCTCGGAGATCTATTGCCATGCCAACGTATCTGTGGGACCAGAAGACAGTCAGCATTGATGTAAGGAAAGGGCCCCAGGAATGCAGGCAGTATACATAAGATGGTCTCGGGTGATAGGAGCCCAGGAAGACCCAAGACAGACACCAAGAATCTAGTAGTGTCCATCTATAGGCTGACACAGACACTGACTTATTTACCACATTCTATTTCAGAACGGAACATTTCAGAGGAGGCACCACCTGTCATCCCGGCGACCCAGGAGGTGGGAGGCAGGAGGATCACAAATTCAAGGCCAGGGGCAGCCTGTATAACTTAGGGAGACCCTGTCTCAGTATAAAAAGATAAAAAAGGGGTTGAGGGTGCAGATCCGTGATGGAGCACTTGCTTACCATATGAGAGGCCCTGGGCCCAACCACCCAGTACTGAAAAAATAATTAAAGAAAAAGAAAAAGAAAATGAAGGAGGAGGAGGAGGAGGAGAAGAAGAAAAAGAAGGAGAAGAAAAAGATGAAGAAGGAGAAGGAGTAGAAGAAGAAAAAGAAGAAGAGGAGGAAGGAGAAAAGATGATGACACACTGTGATTCACCTGTTCTAGTGGACACTTGAACATGCCGTCTTGGCCAACCCATATCTCCAAGTGTTTTTTCTCAGAGACACTGGTAGGTGCGATGCGGAGCCCTGTGTGGCCTACTCTGTCTCAGAGCTTTGACGTGTGGCTGTGGCCATAGGAGGAGCTCAGAAGAGCAACGCCCCAAACCCCAGGCCATGAGTTTCCAGCTGAGGACTGAGATAAGGTAACAGTGCAGGCTGTAAGCACACCCACTGGCCCCAGGGACCCTCCCAGGACAGCACAGAACACTCACGCCAGGGTGATGACGCCGAAGTCCAGCCAGTTCCAAGGATCCCGCAGGTAAGTGAATTCATTTAGACAAAATCCTCTTGCCAGTATCTTTATCAAAGCTTCAAAGGTGTAAATGACTGTGAAGACGTACCTGGGGAGGTGGTGGAAAGGGATGTTACTGTGCCATGGGGGAGCTCAGGAGCCTCCTGTCCCTCCAGGAGGGAGGGAGGAGCCGCTGTGCTGGTTCCAAAGGAACACATGCCAACAATGTCACAGAGGTGGTGAGGGAAGGGGCAAAGGGAGAGACACAGACTGAGGAATTCTAGGGAGTCACACAGGTGGGTGGCGTAGAGAGGGACGGGCATGTGTGTGTGTGTGTGTGTGTGTGTGTGTGTGTGGCTGAGATGGCCTCTGAAGGTAAGCAGAGGGCTGTGGCAGGTGAAGAACAGATCTTCCTACTTCAGATGAGGCTCCCAAGGCTCCTTGTCCTGTGGATGGTGAGAGACAGGGAGGAGAGTTGAGGTCCCCTCGTCCCCAGACCTCTCTATTCCCAGCTCTTTTCTTCTCCCACCTGCCTGATGTGCTATGTTCCCACCTAGGTGCTATGGAAGAAAACATTTAAATTTGCAAATATTTTCTCAGTAGGCTGGGTAGTAGTAGAGGAAGTTATTTCAAGACAGTCCCTTTATTCTGCAGAGTCCCTTGTTGGGTCTGGGTTTTAAAAGTGAGTGGAGCTGAGGCTGGGAGGAGGGGAGTTTCTCACACACCACAGCTCCTCCATCCTCTGCCCTCTGGTGAGTCTCACGACCACCTGAGGGGGTGGCTCCTACAGATGTTTGGGCTGTCTTTGGAGTGTCCAATTCAATAGGTCTGGGTGGGACTCACGAATTTGCATTTCTAACACATTCCTAGTTAATGCTAATGTGCTAGCCCAAAGAATCCAGGTGCACACATAAATAAACAAATTTGGATATACTTTTTAAAAATCCAATTAGCTGGGCACTGTGGTGTATGCCTGAAACCTCATTAGGCAGAGACAGGAGGATCATGAGTAAGCCTGGGAAAATTAGTGAGACCTTGTCTCAAAGTAAAAGATAAAAAAAGGTCTGGGGATGCAGCTTGGTGGTACAGCAGTTGTCTATCATGTGCAAGGCCCTGGGTTCAACCCCCAAGTGCTAAAAAAAAAAAAAAAAATCAAATTATAAATCCATACTCTTGCATTAAAAATAGGAAGACCTGATTAAATATGGCAGATAGAACATGTTTTTATCTCCATCCTTCCTGAAACCATTCTAAAATGACAGTAAAAGTGTTATTTTAAAAGGATAAAAATAATGGACAATATGACAACAGCATTCTGGGCATTAGAGCAGGCGGATGGGTGTATCTGGTGGAGCAGACCTCAGAGAGCCAATACCTGCGAGTGGGACATGCCCAGCAGCAAGCCACATCAGGCCGCAGAACTTCCCCTCCTCGCTCCTGAGGATGCTCAGTATCTCTGAGGGCAGGCTTTGGAGAGGGAGTGATGGGGCTGAATGGCCTGTTTGAAAGTTTCCTCAAGAAGCAGAAAGTGTTTCTAGTCCTCACTTTTTACCATCCACTCAATGAGGAACTGTCTCCTTTGCTCCAGAGATAGAGGATATATTTATTCTTAAAAGTTGGAAAACAAAGCACTGCATATTGAAGCATGCACATTAAGGAAAAGTTCATGGACTGAAAGACAGACACATCTCAATTCTTCCTCTCATTATGTTCCTAGAAGGCAGCCAGATTCATAGCTTATGAAGATGCTGCATTTTTCCTTCTTCTTCCTCCTCGTCCTCCTCTTCTTCTTTTTATTGTTGTCTTCTCCTCCTCCCCTTCTCTTCCTCTTCTTCTTCCTCCTCCCCTTCCTCCCCTTCCTCCTCCTTCATCTTCTCTCCTCCTCCTCTTCTCCTCCTTCTTTTTCTTTTTCTTTTTGACAGTCTCACTATGTAGCCCAGGCTGGCCTTCAATTTTAATCCTGCTGCCTCAGCCTCTTGAGTGCGGGCATTACAGACGTGCATTGCCACACCTGGTTTAGATGCTGTGCTTTCAATAAAAACAGCCAGACAAGAAGCATCAGGATTTTTTTTTTCTGTGTGTGCACAGTGAGAGATAGGCAGTTTTCTCTGTGCATGGTGTGAGGTAGTATCTTGTGTGTATCTAAGATTTTTTTTCTGTGCTAGGGATTTGAACCTGTAGCCTTGTACATCTTAGGCAAGTGCATTACCACTGATCCACACTCCCAGTCCTGGCATTTAATTTTTTTGTGTAGGGTTTGATGTTCATCTATGCTGTGCATATATATGGAATGAGACTAATATCTGGTTTTTGTTCAGAGCATCAGGAATTTGAGGGATGCTTCTAACATCAAAAACCAAAGCAACCACAGAGGAGGAAGAAAGAAAAAGACAATGCAGTAGAAGAACAAAAGCTATAGAAGGAAAAGAAAATCTATTATTGATATTTTTAGAGTTAAGAGATGAGGTAAATCTTTCTTTCTTTCTTTTTTTTTTTTTTTTTTTTGCGGTACTGGGGGTTGAAGGGTTGAACCCAGGGCCTTGTGTGCCTGCATGCTTTGCAAGTGCTGGGCCACTGAGCTGTGCCCCAGCCCCCCCTTTTTTTTTTTTAACTTTTTGAGACAGGGTCTTGCTAAATCATGCAGACTGCCTCTGGTCTTGAACTTGTGATCCTCCCACCTCTGCCTCCCAAGCTGCTGGGATTACAGGCATGTGCCACCGGCGAGGTAAGCATTTCTTAAAGTAAGAACAAAGGCTATAAAAAAGAACATTCAAGAATAAAACAAGTTTTGAAAACAAAAATATGATACCAAAAGTAAAACATTAATAGGACTGGAAATAAAGTTTTAGAAATCCTATAGAAAGAAGTACTAAAAGAAGGACTTGGAGCCAGGCATGGTGGTGCATGCCTGTAATCCCATTGACTTGGGAGGTGGAGGCAAGAGGATCACAAGTTCGACACCAGAGGCAGTCTGAGTAATTTAGTGAGACCCTGTCTCAAAAACAGTAAAAAAAATGGGCTGAGGGTGCAGCTCAGTGGCACAGCACTTATAAAGCATGCAGGTGCGAGGCCCCAGGTTCAACCCCCATTACTGAAAAAAAAAAGATATCATTCAAGAAGGAAGCAAAAAGTTATTAAAAAGACAAGAAAAAAAGAAAAGACCAAATTACATGTCAAAAGTGATGCTGGAATTTGCCTTTGAACATTGAGCAGCTAAAGTAGAAGACATGATGAAGTTAAGGATCTAAACAAGATTTCAAAAGGTAGCTCGAGAAGACAAAAACAAATATTGTGATGACATGTGCAAAGAGCTGGAGGCAAAAAACCAAAAGGGAAGAACATGCTCTGTGTTTCTCAAGCTTAAAGAAGTGAAGAAAAAATTCAAGGCTTGAGTGGCAATAGTGAAAGATTCTACAGGGAAAATGTTAACCGATGAAGGAAACATCAAAAGAAGACAGAAGGAATACACAGAGTATATACAAAAGAGAATTGGTAGATGACCAACCCAATTCCAAGAGGTTGCATATGAAGAGGAACCAATGGTATTGCAGGATGAAGTGGAAGCCACCTTGAAAGAACTGGTAAAACACAAGGGTCCTGGAATTGATGGGATACCAATAGAGATGTTTCAACAAACAGATGCAGCACTGGAGGTGTTAACATGTTTGTGCCAAGAGGTTTGGAAAACAGCTACCTGGCCAACTGACTGGAAGAGATCCATATTTGTGCCTATTCCCAAGAAAGGGGATCCGACTGAATGTGGAAACTATCAAACAACATCATTAATATCACATGCAAGCAAAATTTTACTAAAGATCATTCAAAATCAATCCCAGTAGTATATAGACAGGGAATTATTGGAAAATGAAGCAGGATTCAGAAGAGGGCGGGGAACCAGGGACCTCATTGCTAATGTCAGGTGGGTATTAGCCAAAAGCAGAGAACATCAGAAAGATGTCTATCTATGTTTTATTGACTATGCAAAGGCATTTGACTGTGTGAATCATAATAAATTATGGATAACACTTTGGAAAATGGGAATACAAGAGCACCTAATTGTACTCATGAGGAATCTGTACGTGAACCAGGAGGCAGTTGTTTGAATAGAACAAGGAAACACTGCCTGGTTTAAAATTGAGAAAGGTGTGCGTCAGGGCTGTATACTTTCACCATGTCACTTTAATTTATATGTTGAACAAATAATCCAAGAAGCTGGACTTTATAGGAAGAACGCGGCATCCAGATTGGAGGAAGACTCATTAACAACCTGCATTATGCAGATGACACAACTCTCCTTGCTGAAAGTGAAGATTTAAAACATTTACTGATGAAGATCAAAGATCACAGCCTTCAGTAAGGGTTGTGACTAAACATCAACAAAACAAAAATCCTTACGACGAGGCCAGTATGCAACTTCACAATAAATGGAGAAAAGATTGAGGTTGTCCAAGATTTTGCTTTGCTTGGCTCTATAATCAACATCCGTGGAAGCAGCAGTCAAGAAATCAAAAGATGCATTTCTCTAGGAAAAGCTGTGGCAAAAGATCTCTTTAGAGTATTGAAAAGCAAAGATGTCACATTAAAGATGAAGGTGCATCTGACTCATGCCACAGTATTTTCAGCCACATCATATGGGTGTGAAACTGGACATTAAACAAGGCAGACTGGAGAAGAATTGATGTTTTTGAATTATGGTGTTGGAGACATCTATTGGATATATCATGGACTGCCAAAAGAACTAATAGATCTGTCCTAGAAGAAGTACAACCAGAATGTTCCATGGAAGCAAGAATGGCCAGACTGCGTCTTACATATTTCCGACATGTAGTCAGGAGAGACCAATCCCTGGAGAAAGACTTCATGTTTGGGGGAGTGGCAGGTCAACGAAAAAAAGGAAAACCCTCCACCAGATGGATTGACACAGTGTTTGCAACAATGAGCTTAAATATAAATAAGATCGTGTGCCTGGCACAGAATTGGAAACTATTTTGATCTGCTGCACATAGGGTCGCTATGAGTCAGACTGGACTCGACGGCACCTAACAACAACAACAACAACAACAACAACAACAACAAAGTTCCTGTTGCCTGCAGCTGTACCACTATAGCATCTGATCCCCTCAGATTGCTGAAGCTAAGTAGGGTCAGGACTGGTTAGTACTTGGCTGGGAGACTGCCTGGGAACACCAGGTGCTGTAGCCTTGGGAGAAGGACCTGGCAATGAACTCCCAAAAAACAATCAGCCATTGAAAACTCTATGAATAGCAGAGCGCATGATAATAGTGTTTCATCTGTTGTACATAGGGTTGCTATGAGTCAGACACCAACGCGATGGCACTTAACAACAACTACAAAGTTCCTGTTAGAAAACTTCTAGATCTAATAAGTCTTTTCAGTAAAGTGGTGAGATACAAAATCAACATTCAAAATCAGTAGCTTTCCTGTACACCAACAATGAACAGGAGGAGCAAGAAATCAAAACCACATCCCTTTTATAATAGCCCCTCATAAAGTTAAATGTTTAGGAATTAATCCAACTAAAGACCTTAAAGACCTCTTTAATTAAAACTTGAAAAACCTGAAGAAAGAAATCAAAGAAGATACTAGAAGATTGAGAAATCTCCCTTGCTTATGGATTGGAAGAATCGAGGTAGTTAAAATGGCAGTTGCAATGCAATCTCCATCAAAATTCCAATCAAATATTTTGCAGAAATAGGTAACACTATCTAAATATTTGCCTGCAGCGGTAGCCCTGTGGCATCCAATCCCATCAGATCTTGGAAGCTAAGCAGGGTCAGGCCTGGTTAGTACCTGGATGGGAGACCGCCTGGGAACACCAGAAGCTGTAGGCTTGGGAGAAGGACCTGGCAACCCCCTCTCAAAAATCAATCCGCCATTGAAAACCCTATGAACAGCAGAGAAGCACTGACAATAGTGTTTCCCCTGTTGTACAGAGGGTCGCTATGAGTTGGATACCGACTCGATGGTACGTAACAACAACAATCTAAATATTTATCTGGAAACACAAAAGACCCTGAGTAGCCAAAAAATAGTCTTATCCTATAGGACCAGTGCTGAAGGCATTGCAATACTGTTTTTAAACTATACTACAGGCCCACAAGGGGCCTGGGCTTTAGATCAGTTGGTAGAGCACCACTCTGCTGTCTCTGAGTCCTGGGTTCAAACCCCAGCACTGCAAAAATGGGAGAAGGATGTGGCAATTGACTCCCAAAGCAATCCTGAAACAATCAGCCAATGAAAACCCTGTGAGGGTTGCTATGAGTCAGACCTGACTTGACAGCACCTAACAATAAGAAGAAGAACAACAACAACAACACAGACCCATTGTAATGAATACAGCCTGGTAATGGCACAAAAACAGGCATTAAGACCAATGGAATAGAACAGAAGGTCCAGATACAGACCCACACAGCTATTGCAGCTGATTTTTGACAAAAGGTGCCAAAAATATATATCATATTTTAGGAGGGCATGGATTGTAAGATATACCACTATTCTATGCACCAAGAAGAAAATGACAACATCTCAAAAGAACTCTTTACATCTTATTCTAGCACTCCTGTGCATACCTGGAAAGGAAAACATACTTGAAGTGCATTGGTTAAGGCACCCCTCAATTTCTTCCCATTCATTGTCTATCTCTTCTGAAACACTCTGCCACCCAAATCACTGGGTTCTCTGCAGAATGGTTCTCTCGGTCAATAAGAGCATTGGTGATTGAGAAATTCTTTTTTAAAAAAGTGCTCTTCAAGCATCTCCAGGACTTTCTGCAAAGTTCGGGAGGCCAAATCTGCAAGTTGTTATGCAAGTCTCACAGGCTAAGACTCATATATTCAAATGGCAAGAGAGGTTGTAAGATGTTAACAGTAGTGAGTTGCATCCTGATTTCAGAGACCTTAGGCTGGTGAAAACAATGCGCATCAGAGAATCAATGAACTATTGTTTTCCCTCCAACATTGACAGAAAATATGATTAATTGTTCATACTTCATAATGTTGACTTCAGTGAATTTCCCCTTAGAGAATATGTTGTGAGTACCTTGAGGCTTCATTGAGACTGTTGTTGTTAGGTGCCATAGAGTCAGGTCTGTCTCACAGCTACCCTGTGTACAACAGAACAAAACATTCCCCAACACTGTGCCATGCCTGACACTATGTCAGTGCTTCTCTGGTATTCATAGGGTTTTTGATGGCTGATTGTTTCAGGATTGTTTTGGGAGTGGGCTGCCAGGTCCTTCTGCCATTTTATGGAGCTGGGGATCGAACTCACTGCCTCAGAGCACATAGAGCAAGCATTCTTACCAACTGAGCTAAACCCTGGCTGAACGTCATTGAGAAGTGTCCCCAAAATGTGGGTATGTTTGTTGTTATTGTTAGGTGCCATCGAGTCGGACCCTCATAGGGTTTTCAATGGCTGACTGTTTCGGGATTGCCTTGCCAGTGGGTTACCATGTCCTTTGTTATGGCCTCTAGTAAGAGATAGTGCATAGAGGTTGTTGTTGTTAGGTGCCATCGAGACGTGTCCGACTCATAGTGACCTTTATAGGGTTTTCAATGGCTGATTGTTTCGGGATTGCCTTGGGAGTGGGTTGCCACATCCTTCTCCCATTTTTGTGGTGCTGGGAATTGAACTCGGGACCTCAGAAACTGCAGAGCGGCACTCTACCAACTGAGCTAAATCCCAGTTGTGGGTATGTAAGGAATAGAATTCTTTTCAAAGCTAAACTTTAAAAGTGAAAGATAAACTGGGTGTGGTAGCACATGCCTGTAATCCCAGCGACTCAGGAGGTGGAGGCAGGAGGATGGCAGATGTGAGGCCAGAGAGAGTCTGTGTAACTTAGCAAGACTCTGTCTCAATTTTTAAAAAAGTAAAAAAGGGTGACCTGGAGGTGCAACTCAGCAGCAGAGCACTTACAAAGTATGTATGAGGCCCTGGATTCTGTCCTCCAGTACCACAAAATGAAATAAAACAAAACAAAACAAAACAAAACGCATAGATGGATCAGAATGGAAAAATGTAAACTAACATTTAGGAGAGATGGATTGACTTGCAGGTCTGGAAGAACTTCCTTGAATCTGTTTGACATCATTTCTATGTAAAGAAGGAAATGATCAGAATGGTAATTTGTTCCACTATGGAAGTCAGGAAGAAAGGAACATTTGTAGAAGAAGATCTTGGTGACTGCCAAGAAACTATCCAATGGAGAGGAAATTTTAGACAATAGACTCACGTTGTATAATAATGTACCTAATGCATTGATGTCATCAATTCATATGATTTATGCAATTCCTTTTGTGATGACACCAAGTCTCCAAATTGATCTGATTACATAGGACTCCAATAGGGAGAGTGTGTAAAAATTATATGAATTTTGAATATCAAGGTGTCCGGTTGATTATCAGTATTTCTCATAAATTACATTAATTGGCTTTTTAGTTTTATACATTAAACTACTGGCTTTTAGTTAATGGGTCATTCTCTTGAAGTCTAAAAAAAGGAGAATCAAATTATCATCAGATGTCTCAGAAGCAACCTTGAAAATTGGAAGACAATGGGCAACGCCTTCTCATTTTTGAGAAAAATATTTTCTAATATAGAACTCCTTTGCCAGTCAAACTGTCAAACATGAGGCTAGAAGACACATAATTGCAGATAAGCACAGTCTCAGAAAATTTACTTCCCAGCTACACATCTACGAAAATTACCTGACAATCAGCTCCACCAAAACAAGAGCATAACCAATAAAAAAGAGGGGTATGGGATGCAGGGGGAGGCAAAAGGGATCCAAGAAGAAGGAAAAAACCTCCAGGGAAGAGTTGCGCATCAGCCTAGAGAACATGGAGATCAGGCTGAGGCAAGAGGACCCCAGAAGTGGTTTCTCTAAGAAAAACTGAAACTGATGGGTAATTGGATGTGTGCAAATAGACTGAAGCAAGAATTAAAGCTCTGGAGAAGAGCTTGGAACAAATGAGAGATGAATGCATAGAAAACTGAGCAAATAAGCAATGGAACCCTTATTAACTCTAGGGAAAGCAAAAGCAATGTGCAAAAAGGAAATGTAACACCAGAACACTGCATTATACAGCAATTGTTGTTGTTGTTAGGTGCTGTCAAGTCAGTATCTGACTCACAGTGGAAACACTATTGTCAGTGCTTCTCTGCTATTTGTATGGTTTTCAATGGCAGATTGATTTTTGGGAGTAGGTTGCTGGGTCTGTCTCCCAAGCCTACAGCAGTGGGTGTTCCCAGGCAGTCTCCCATCCAAGTACTAAACAGGCCCGACCCTGCTTAGCTTCTGAGATCTGATGGAATTGGACGCGACAGTGCTACGGCTGCAGGCTATACAGCAATACTACCATGTAATCATACACGTGGTCAGATAATGTACACACTATGTGATGATCTAACCAAAAATTGTGATGTAACTATAATGGGAAGATGGGAGGGGGAATGAGTATGTTATGGCCCTAATTCTTTTTTTTTTTTTTTTCATTATAGAACAGGTAGTCATCTAAATGGAAAAAAAATAGTACTGTGCATATATTATTGGAGACATACAGGTAAAAAAGAGAAGAAACAGGTAAAAAAGATGAAGGTAGTTTCCTCTGGAAAAATGAGATTAAGTGTAAGAAGAAGAAAATGAAATTGCTTACTGGATTTTGTTAGAATCTTTATGGAACCACATGATCTTCTAAACAGTAAACACGTGCACCTTGATAAAAGTAAAAATCAAGAGTCTTTAAGGTAGCAGACGAGAGACTCCCACTGATGGCTAGCATCTCAGGGCATAGAGGTGGAACAGCCAGAGAGCAGCGGCCTTTTGAGGTCAATGACAGCAGGAAGGTACTGGAGTTTCAGAGGCCAACAGGAAGAACATTGTAAAAAACAAAGAATTTGGAGAGTGGAATGGAGGAAAAGAGCACTCCAGTGTGACGTGGGGTGGGAGTGGGCAGAGGCTGGAGGCAAAAGAAAGAAGAGAGACTCAGAAAATGAATGAACACTGGTCCCACGTCTGAGCAGAATTGCAGTCTCACCAGACAGCGGTCTTGGAGGCTACCCAGCACACTGGCATTGGGAAAGTTCTCTCTTCTGCCCAGCATTTGATCCTGGTGCAGTGGGAAAAAAGCCATTTCAAGTGGCTCCTTTCTGAGTCTGCCACTTTAGGAGTCAAAGGTCCCTGCATTTTCCTTCCTCTGGAACCCACAACAAGGGCCCTCTGGTGGTCCAGTGAGTGCCGGCCTGGAGCTGGTCTAGCTACAGGGGAAGGACTGAGTCAGAGGGGCAGAGAGTCCCACCTGATGGGAAAGCAATCAGAACCAAATGGGGAGTGAGCTCACTTCCTGTTTTGTGGGCGTCAGTGAGGAGCGTTCTGGGAGCTGGTAACACATGATTATGTGTGGGAGCTAAGCTGCAGGAAGTCCGAGACCCAGAGGGCAGAGCACGGACGTGGCCCACCAAGGTGAGGATGTCTTCATCTCCACAGTGCTTCCTCACCCCATGACCAGACATCTGAGGGTACTGGAGACTAGGGCCCGCCTGCCCCATCTGGTCTGAGGAGCAGGACAGGCAGCATAACCACAGCCAGGTGTACTTACAAACAACACCCTCTGGTTGTTAGGCAAACAGCACAAAGGAAAAGAGAGGAAGCCAAATAGCACAGACTCTGCTCTTACTTCTACGTAGGTAGGTAGGTATTAGCCAGCCAGGGAGGAAGAGGAAGGAAAAACAAAATCAAGTTATACAATTAGAGCTAAAACACTCTCTGACCTTTGTCATAGGTATTGCAGCCTATTGGCAAGAGAAAAATAAAAATGTTTTCTGTCTCTACCCAAGACCCTGGCTGGGGTTTAGCTCAGTTGGTAGAGTGCCACTCTGCATGCTCTGAGACCTTGGGTTCAATCCGCAGCACCACCAAAACAGGAGACAGTCCTGAAACAATCAGTCATCGAAAACCCTATGCATAGAAGACAAGCACGGACATAGTGCCTGGGTGGCACAGTGTTGGGGAGTGTTTTGTTCTTTTGTACATTGGGCTGCTATGAGTCGGACCCTATTCAATGGAACCCAACAACAACAATACCAAAGGTCTCCCAAGGACACAGTTTCCCAGGATGTCTGGAAGGCAGTCTTTAAACTGTACCTGAGATATACTCTCGTGGGCCCAGACTTAAGCAAGGTTAATGATAGCTCCCAGGTTATAAACAAAAAACATATCATCTTAGAATACCTGCCTGTGCTACCATTTTTCAAAACCAACCAAGCAAGTCCATTAGTCCATATGACAGTACAAAGACTCCCATGATCCGGGTATTTCTTCCTTGGAGGTACAAATTAACTACATAAAAGAAGTTTAGACTTTCATTCTGGGAAATAGATAATTTTAGCTATTGTTTGTCCTTGAGCCTTAAGAGTGTAATTTTGCTTCACAATAAACTTTGTCTATACTGTGTTCTGCACTGTGTCTCATTTGAATTCTTTCCTTGGAGAACACAAGAACGGAGGGACTGCTGCCTGACCTCAGACTCCTTCCCTGATGACATTACCAGGTGTGTAGCAGAATTAGCCACAGAAAGAAGAGCTAGTTGGGATAGATAGAGATCTTTCACTGCTGCCCAGACAATTGAACTCGAGGACTGAAAACCCATCCTATTAAAAAAAAAAAAAAACACAACTTTTTGGGATCCTTTTAATTTTTACCTTATTTTTCTTTTTTAGTGTTGCATTTTGTTGGTGTGTTTTTCTAAAGAGACTTTTTTTTTTTTTTTTTTTTTGTGGTACTGGGGTTGAACCCAGGGTCTCGCACTTGCATGCTCTGCAAATGCTGGACCACTGAGCTGTATCCTCAGCCCGTTTTTTTAACTTTTTGAGACAGGGTCTCACTAAATTATGCAGACTACCTCTGGCCTCAAACTTGAAATCCTCCTGCCTCTGCCTCCTGAGTTGCTGGGATTACAGGTGTGCACTATGGTGCCTGGCTTTAATATTTAATTTTTAATCCTCTCTTCTTCCTCTTTCTTTTATCTCTTAGCCCAAATTTTAAAATTCTCTTTCTTTCTTTAATTATATTAGATTTTTTCTGTCTTGTTTCTTCTTTCTCATCTTTCCCCTTTAAAAATTTTTCTTTCTTTCTTTCTTTTTTTTTTTTTTTTTTTTTTTTTTTTTTTTTTTTTTTTTTTTTTTTTTTTTTTTTTTTTTTTTTTTTTTTTTTTTTTTTTTTTTTTTTTTTTTTTTTTTTGTTGGCTGGTTGGTTTTTTCTCCTTTATTTTATATGTAGTTGAATTATCTCTATTTCATTTTCTTGTTCCCCTTCCCACTTATTTTTTCCTCTTCTCTTTCTATTTTTTCTTTTTTCTAGTATTATCCTTTAGTATTATTTTTTCAATTCCTATTCTCACTAACTGATATGTTCTTAGTTCAAGCAGTATTATTTTGCCCATTTTTCCTCTAATGTTATTGGAGTTGTGGTGGTAATGTTTTTTAACTAGTTATTACTGTGTTTCCAGAGCAGGGTTGTCTATATGTTGTGGTTGCTTCTGTAGTTTTCTTCCCTCTGAGCGATGCTGGGGATTGGGCCTGGTGCCATGAACATGTTGGATAAGTGGTTAGCCACTGAACTGCAATTGAACCTCAATTCTTCTGTTAGGTAACAGAAGAATCCTGCCCAAACCTTGGTGAATATTACAATGGAAAGAATGTAGGAGATGAAAACATCTAGCCAGTGACTTGAACCCAGGTGTGCAAATCCCAATGTAGAAACACAACATGAAAAAACAAGGCTACACAACTTCTTCAGAAGTTAACAATTCCACAGTAACTCATTCTAATGATAGAAAAGTCGGTGACATTCTAGAGAAAAAAATTCAAAAGAATGATATAAGAATGATCAACAAATTAAAAGAGGACATGAACAAGCACTTGAATGAAATCAAAGAGGATACAAGTAAACAGCTGAATGAAATAAGAAAGACAACATAGAAACAAACATGAAGCCAATAAAGAGATAGAGATTCTTAAAAAATCAAGTTGAAATTTTGGAAATGAAAATCCCAATAAGTCAAATAAGAAACTTAGTCAAAAGCTTCCCCAATACATTGCATCAAATGGAATACAGAATATAGGGCTTGAAGACAAGGTAGATGAATTAATACATTCAGAAAATAATAAAGATAGTAGCCAGGCGCGGTGGTGCACGCCTGTAATCCCAGCGGTTTGGGAGGCAGAGGCGGGAGGATCGCAAATTCAAGACCAGAGGTAGTCTGCATAACTTAGTGAGACCCTGTCTCAAAAAGTAAAAAAAAAAAAAAAAAAAAAAAGTGGGCTGGAGGCGCAGCTCAGTGGTCCAGCACTTGTAAAGCATGCAGTTGCGAGGCCCTGGGTTCAACCCCAGCACCGGAAAAAAAAAAAAAAAAAGAAAGAAAGTAATAAAGATAGCCAGGTGTGGTGGCACACACCTGTAATCCCAGCAATGAGGGGCTGGGGCAGGATGATGGTGAGTTTGAAGTATGATAGGCTACATGCTGAGTTCCAGGCCTGTGTGGGGCTATGTAGTGAGACTCTGACTCCAAAAAACAAAACAAAAATAAACAATAATAAAAGAGAGCAATAAAGCAAAGAGTATTACAAGAGCATACAAGACCACTAAAAGACAAAATTTAAAACTCACAGACATAGAAGAAGGAGAATGGGTACAAGCAAAAGCACAGAAAACATTCAACAAAATCATAGAAGAAAAATTTCCCAAATCTTGGGAAAGGGCTGGATATCAAGGTACAGAAGGCATTTAGAACCCCAAATAGAATGAGTAAAGAAGCTTCACACCTCATATTTATAGTTAAAACAAGTGTGCAGAACAGAGAGAATATTAAAATTTGCAAGAGAGAAGTGACAAATTACATATAAAGACAAACCCACAGACTTCTCATCAGAAACTCTTAAAACCAGAAGGCCATGAAATGATGTAGTTTTAGGCCCTGAAAAAAGGTAACTGCCAACTTAGATTACTGTATCCAGCAAAGTTATCCTCCAAAACTGAAGGTGAAAGAAGTTCCATGATAAACATGAATGAAAGTAACACATGACCACTAAGCCAGCACTGCAGAAGATACTTAAAGGAATCCTACACACAGAAGAGGAAGATAAACACAACCACATGATTAAAGGAAGGAATAAATTTCACTAGAAGAGTAGATCATTTTATGAGGATTTTGGGAAAAGATCAAACATGATAAAAACAACAAAATAACAGGTATTAGTATATGTTATTATTGGGTCCATCTCATAGTGTGTGTCTAGTTGGGTCCATCTCATAGTAACCCTATATACAATAGAATGAAACACTCCCCAGCACTGTGCCATGCCTGGCACTACGTCAGTGCTTCCCTGCTAGTCACAGGGTTTTCAATGGCTGACTGGTTTGGGATTGTTTCAAGAGAGGGTTGCCAGGTTTTTCTCCCATTTTCGTCATGTTGGGGATTGAACCTGGGGCCTCAGAGAGTGCAGAATGGCACTCTACCAACTGAGCTAAACCCCAGCCCCAGTATTAGTATTACAGTTTTTAATAATAACTCTGAATGTTAATAGTCTCAAATCTCCAATTAAGAAAACAGGCTGGAAAACTGGGTTAAAAAACAAGACCCAACTATTTGCTGCCTGCAGGAAAGATACCTCATTGGCAAGGACAAACACAGCTCGAAAGTAAAAGTATGGAAAAAATATTTCAAGCAAATGGAACCCCCAAACAAGCAGGATTAGCTATACTCATATCCATAAAAGCATACTTCAAATAAAAAATACTCAGAAGAGACAAAAAAGGTCACTTCATATTAATAAAAGGAACAATGCATCAAGACAATAAATATAATAGCGGTAGATATATATGTAATAAATGTTGCCATACTCAATTTCATAAAACGAACACTGCTGGACATAAAGTCTCAGAAACACCCTGATACAATAATAGTGGATGACTTCAATATCCCACTCTCATCAATAGATAAGTTATCCAGACAAAAAAATAACAAAAAAACACCAGCATTAATTACACTATAGATCAAATGAACTTAACAGACATCTACAGAATATCCATCTAATAGCTGCAGAATACACATTTGTCTTAGCAGCCCATATAACTTTCTCCAAATAGGTCATATTTTAGGACATAAAATAACTTAACAAATATGAGAAAATGGAAATAACTTCTCACATTTTGTCAGCTCAAAATTGAATAGAAGTGGAAAACAACATCCAGAGAAAGTACAGAAGATATTCAAACACATGGAGATTGAGCAATACACCTTTTTTTGGTAGTATCTGGGGTGTTGAATCCAGGGCTTTGTGCATGCTAGGCAAATGCTCTATCACTATGCTTTACCTTCAGTCCCTATTTTATTTTTTAATTTGGAATAGGACCTCACTAAATTGTGCAGGATGGCCTCTGGCCTCAAGTGTACAGTCCTTCTGCCTTAGCTGCCCAAGTAGCTGGGATTACAGGCATGTGTCCTAGTATTTGTCTTGGAACAATGACTTTTGAATGATCAGTGAGTCACTGAAGAAATCTGGGAGAGAGGAGGCTTAAAAAGTGCTAGAATCAAATGAAAAAGTATACTAGAACTTGTGAGATAGAGTGAAAGTAGTTCTAAGAAGGAACTTTGCAGGCATAAAGGCCTACATTTAAAAAGAGACCTCAAAATAAATAATATAATAAAGCACCTCAAGGTCCTAGTAAAACAAGAACAAGCCAATCCCCAAAGAAACAATAAATATGAGTGCTGTTATCAATTAAATGGAAACTAAAAGAACAATATAAAGGATCAATGAAACATAATTGGTTCTTTGAAATGATAAACAGGATCCACAAACCCTTAGCCAAACTAATATGAGAGAGAGAGAGAGAGAGAGAGAGAGAGAGAGAGAGAGAGAGGAAGGAGGAGGAGGAGGAGGAGGAGGAGAAGAGGAGGAAGACGATGACGACGAAGACCTAAGTGAATAAAATTAGAGATAAAAAGGGAGTTTTACAAAAGATACCACTGAAATCTAAAGGATCATTAAAGAATATTTCAAAAACTTACATTCCAATAAACTAGAAAATCTAGAAGAAACGGATTAATTTTGAGACATATAAGACCTACCAAAAATGGAAGAAGGACCTGGCAGCTTACTCCCAATACAATCCCAAAGCAATCTGCCATTGAAAACTCTAAGAATAGAAGAGAATCACTGACATAGAGCCATGCATGGCAGTTTTGGGGACTGTTCATTCTATTGTAAACAGGGTCACTATTAGCTGGACTCGACTCGACAGCATTTAACAACAACAACAACAACAACAATAACAACAACAACAACAAGACTTATTGAAATCAAATCAAGAAGATATAAATAACCTAAACAGATCAATAATGAGCAATGATAGTGAACAATATGAAAAAGTCTCCCAATAAGAAAAAGTTCAGGACTGGATAGATTCACTGTGAAGTCTATCAGACCTTCAAAGAAGAACTAATGTCAATGTTCCTCTAATTATTCCACAAAATAGAAAGAGAAGGAACACTTCCAAACTCATTCTACTGAATCATTATTATCCTAGTACCAAAACCAGATAAGGATACAACTCAAAAAGAAAATATAGGCAAATTTTCTTGATGAATGTAGATGCAAAAATTCTCAATAAAATACTTGCAGAGTGAATTCAACAACACACTAAAAATATAATACACTGTAATGAAGTTGGATTCATCCAAGGAATGCAAGGATGGCACCACATATCCAAATCAATAAGCATAATATAGCATGTAAATAGAATGAAGGACAAAAATCACACTGTCATCTCAACAGACACATAAAAAGCCTTTGAAAAAAATCAACATCACTTCATGATAAAATCCCCAAAGAAAGTAGGAATAGAAAGGTCATACTTCAACATAACACATGATAAAAAGCTGAGGGCATTTCCTCCAGTATAAAAAATGAGACAAGGTTGTCCAGTATTACCACACTTACCCAACATATCACTTGAAATCTTAGCGAGTAGTAAGGCAAGAGAAACAAAAGGGATACAAATAGGAAAGGAAAAAGTCAAATTACCCCTATTTGCAGATGATATAATCTCATACTTAAAAGACCCTAAAGATTACTAGAAGACCAGTAGATCCAATAAACATTTTCAGCAAAGTAGCAGGATACAAAATCAATACACAAAAATCAATAGCTTTTCCATATTGAAGAAAAATTCACTGATAAAGAAACCAGGAAATTAATCCCATTCACATTGACAAAAAAAAAAAAAAAAACTACCTAGGAATAACCTTATCAAAGATGTGAAAGACTTCTATAATTAAAATTATAAACAACTGAAGAAAGAATATGAATAAAACACTAACAGGTAGAAAGACATCCCACGTTCTTGGATTGGGATATTTAAGGTTGTGAAAATGAGCACCTTACTGAAAGCCATCCACAGATTCGATGCAATCTCTTTCAAAATTCAATGACATTATTCACAGAATGGGAAAAAACAATCATAAAATTCATATGAATGCACAAAAGACATTGAATAGTCAAAGCAATCTTGGACAAAAAGAACAATGCTGGAGGTGTTACAATGCCTAATTTCAAATTATACTACAGAACCATAATAACTAAAACAGCACAGGGCTGGCACAAAACAGGCACATAGACCAATGGAACAGAATAAAGGACCCAGAAATAAACCCCTGCAGCTACAGCTACCTAATTCTCAACAAAGGTGACAAGAACATACGCTGGAGAAAAGATAGTCTCTTTAACAAATGATGCTGGGAAAATTGGATATCCCCCTGAGGAGACGGAAACTTAATCCTTACCTCTCACCAGGTACAAAAATCAACGCAAAATAGATCAAAGTCCTTAACATAAGACCTGAAACTTTGAAACTAATAGAGGAAAACACAGGGGAAGCACTTTAAGATACAGGTATAGGTGATGATTTTCTCAGTAGGACTCCAATAGCTCAGGAAATGATAGCAAGAACTTACAAGCAGATTGTCTCAAATTAAAAAGCTTCTGCACAGCAAAGGACACAACTGCCAGAGTAAAGAGGCAGCCTAAAGAATGGGAGAAAATCTTTGCCTACTAGTCATCTGACAAAGGACTAATATCCAGAATATGTAAAGAACTAAAAAAATTAAACACCAAAAGAGTAAATAATCCAACCAGGAAATGGGAAAATGAACTCAACAGACAGTTCTCAAAAGAAGTGCAAATGGCCAATAAATACATGACAAGATGCTTAATATCTTTAGCCATTAGGGAAATACAAATCAAAAGAACACTGAGATTCTGTCTCACCCCCGTCGGAATGGCTATCACCAGGAAAACAATGACAAATGCAGGCAAGGATGCAGGAGCAGAAAGGAACCCTCATACACTGTTGGCGGTAATATAAAGTAGTTCAGGCACTGTGGAAGTCAGCATGCAAGTTCCTCAAAAAACAAAACAAAACAAAACAAACAAAAAACCAAGCAATAGAAGAACTCCCATACGATCCAGTTATTGCACTCCTGGGTAAAAACTCCAAATGATCAAAGACAGCACTCAGTAGAGAGAGCTGCGTACTCATGTTCGCAGCAGCACTCTTCACAATACCCAATCTGCTCATCAGCAGATGAATGAATAGAGAAAATGTGGTATCCAGACACAATGGCACATTATTCAGCCAATAAGAGCAACAAAATCCTGTTGTTTGCAGGAAAATGGATGGAATGGGATATCATCAAGTGGAAATAACCCAAACTCAGAAAGACAAGTATCATTTGCTTTCTCTAGTAAATGGGGAAAAAAATGAAGACAGGAAAGGAAAATAGGGTGTGGTAGGGGATAGGAAGAAGACCAGTGGGACTGGAGGGTAAGTATGAGTAATGAGAAGGGCAAGGTAAGTACAAGCAGAGTACTTTCCATGTGTGTATGAGGATGTCATGAGGAAACCCATTATTTTGTACAATTGTTGTTGTTAGGTGCTGTTGAGTCAGGTTGGACTCATAGCAACCCTATGTACAACAGATGAAACACTCCCTGATATTGTGCCATGCCTGGCACTGTATCAGTGCTTCTCTGCTAATCATAGGGTTTTCAATGGCTGATTGTTTAGGGAGTGGGCTTCCAGGTCCTTCTTCCAAGCCTACAGCACCTGGTATTCCCAGGAGAACTCCCATCCAATTACTAACCAGGCCAACTCTGCTTAGCTTCCGAGATCTGATGGGATCAGATGTCAGGGTGGTGTAACTGCAGGCACCATTAATATAAATTGATAGAAAATCTGAAAAATAATGCAAAAACTAGAAAAAAAATACATGTATGGAAATGTCCCAGGGAAAACCATGGACCTGTACAATTAATGACTGAGTAATTGCAACTAAAATAATATAAAATTTTCAAAAGTAAAAGTTGAATCGAGTCTTGAGTGGCAGTAATGTTTTTCTCGTACCAGTGAATGGAGAAGCAGGGCTTAGGATTCCTCATGCAGCAACCTATCTGGCTGCACAGCCTCTTGAGCTGTCAGCATTGATGGGATCACATTGGCTGGGTTCTTCTCCCCCCTACTCTTTATGTTTTCTAAATTAGAAAAATCTTAACTCAGAATTATAGGTTGTTGGGAAGCTGTGATGGATATTTCCGGCTTTTCAGATCAAACACAGACCCAGAAATTATAGAGAGAGTTCTCTCTGAAGACTATTTTCGGAGTTTCTGCAGAGGATGAGGGCCCAGCTCAGCACAGCTGAGAGCTGGCCACTTGGCTGTGTCAAGTTAGGGGACAGCAGCTAGTGGAGGGTCGTCTTCTCTGTGACAGTCTTTGGCTCTGGATACTACTTCTTGATGTCCAGTTGCAGCATTGGCTGTGATTTTTAAGATGGCCAATGTGTGTTTCCCTACGTGTTTTTTTACTGGTGAGTGGGGAGAATCATTGAGTATTGGAAAAAAGTCAAACTCTCAGTCATTGAGCCATTTACACCATTCTGTTTTAAGAGTTCCTGATGCTAAAGGCTTGAGGAAGCTTGACATTTAGGCTCTGCAGCCAAAGATCCACACCGTTGAAAATCCCACGTGTATTCACAGAAATTATCACTTTGAATTTTCTCCTTTCTCATTTCAGAACACCATGGAAAACTATTTTGTTTGCCAGTCACTTGTTCTGAGCAGGAGAGCGGCATCAATCCTCACATTTCAACTCAGCCTGGCAAGCTGGGACGTCCACTAGGTGGCCATGATCAGTCTGTAGCTACAGTTTTCACCATGTCCCTCACCCGCAGGTAAGGACCTGGAGGCGTGCCCTGGGCCCCAGCTGCTCTCTGTGAGTCAGCTGTGTGCTGGCCCCAGGAAGTGGCAAAGTCCACCTGAGTGGCTCTGCCTGTCCTCGCTGACCATGTGATGGGAGCTTCTTCAGTGTCAATTCAACATTCCTGTCATTTCTTAAAAATTTTGGTAAAATCTGCATAAGATAAAATGTGCTACTTTATCCATTTTAAGTGTAGGATTCAGTGGCATTAACTGAATTTCAATGTTGTGGAACCATCACCACTATCCATGTCCAGAGCTTTCCCATCACCTAGAACAGATATGTACCTGTTCAACAATTTCTCCCTATTTTTCTACCTCTTCGAAACCTCTACTTTCCTTTCTGGCTCCATGACTTTTTCTGCTCTAGGTACCTTATGTAAATAGACCCATACATTTATTGTCTGGCTTATTTTATTTAGCATAAAGTTTTTCCAAGGTGCATCCATGTTTTGGCACATGTCAGAGTCTCATTCATTTGTAATCCCATTGTTTATGTATATATTACATGTTGTTTACCCACTCATCCGTTCTGGGACATTTGGGTTACATTCCTTTTGGCTATTGCGAACAATGCTTGCTACAAACATTGGTTGCATGAGCCAACTGGCAATTTTAAGTTTGTTTCATAGTTTGAAACTAACCTTTAAAAAGGAAATTCTCTTAAAATTAGCTTCATGATAGACAAAAAGTCATTAAGCACTTCTTTCTCTCATATATTGCGAACATATGCTGACAACTGATTTATTCATAGTTTTGCTCAACCATAAAGTAAAATGTCTCTTTGTTCATGTACATTACAGTCATTGATTTGAAATACCAGTCACATTATAAGGAATACAATAGTTCTGATAAAAGAACACTACCAATTGTTTCTCTTTCTTCTTTCCAACCACCGGATTTGTAATTAATATTAAAGCTCATTTTGTATCTTATCAGTAAGAGTACAATGGCGCCTGTTTTGATCTGAACATGACTGATGACTACAGTTTTGGTGTCTTCTCTATTTTTAACGTCAAATTTGACGATTTTGTACTGGAAATCCTTATTTTGTGCTTGTACTAGAGATAGTCAATTGGTTTAAAAGTGAGATTGATGAACTTTATTGGAAAGTAATATGGGAGTTTTGGTAGCTTTATCTCATTATTTGACAAAAATGCTCACAGATAATAAACTGAGTAGCAGGACAAAATGATCATTGGTGTGACACAATTCAATGATCTTTATGAATGTGAAATTATCTGCATCTGTTCTCCATTTGTCTCATGATAGATTCATGCTTTATATGAGGGAGTCCATTCGTTACTTATATTAATGGCCTTACTTCATTGTAGGATATACATTTCTATTTCTGTCATTATTGTTATAGTTCAGCAAACTTTTGAACTGATTTATTTTTCTGAACTGGGCTAGTATGCATTACAATGGTAACAACAGCAAATGCAAGTTTGACAAATGTAAACATCTGTCAGGTGACAATAAAATACATTGGCCAAGATAAATTATCATTAACTCCATGAGAACTAATGTGAATTAACTCAGTCCTTGAAACACCTATGCTGCTTTTAAGCATGTAAAAAGTAAAAAAAAAAAATAAATTATGATTAATTTTACATTTCAGATTTTAAAATTATCTATGTATAAAGTGCCTGCAGCTGTACCACTGTGACGTCTGATCCCGTCAGATCTTGGAAGCTAAGCAAAGTCAGGCCTGGTTAGTACTTGGATGGGAGACCACCTGGGAACATCAGATACTGTAGGCTTGGGAGAAGGACTTGGCAACCCATTCCCAAAAAAACAGTCTGCCACTGAAAACTCTATGAATAGCAGAGAAGCACTAACAATAGAGTTTCACCTATTGTATGAGTCAGATACTGACTCGATGGCACCTAACCACAACAGTAACAATATATAAAATGATTGCATTATTTTTCCTTTGGAATCTGCCAAATGATTTAGAAGATAGTGAAGACTTCTAGTGACCAAAAGAGATCCTTAGATCACTTGTTTAGAAGCACTGTAGGGAATGGAAAGAGCGGAATTGCTCTGCAAATTAAGTGAGAATTTGGAGCTCTCAGGCTTCAGTGCAGAAGACAATGAGGCAGAGAATTGGAGTGCCCTAAAGGGACAGTCTTGGATGATTTATAGAACAGTCTCATTTACCAAAATAGATAAAATGAAATACATATTGGCAAATCGATTCTAGCAAAAAGATCAGCAGGAGTCATTAAAAACAGATTAGAAAATCCATAATGTAACCTACTATACTAACAGGTGAGAGACTATATGATCACTTTAATAAACAGAAATATTGATAAAAAGTAAAACCCATTTATAATGAAAATCTTGACAAACCAAAAATGGAAATGTCCATAACTCAACAGAGTAATTATTAGAATCCCATAGACATCACGATAATAGTGACACATTATAAGCAATATCTGAAATCAGGAGGAATAAAATTGCTCACTATTACAGCTTTGTTTCAGCTTGAGCTGAAAGTCCTAGTTAACTCAATGAGACACGAAAAATAAACAAGGGGCGTAAGAACCATAAAGGAAGAAATAAGTTCATCACTATTTGCAGGTGATATAATTTTCCAAGTAGAAAATTCAAGAGAATCTATAGAGAAATGTAACTTGTTAAGGAGCTCAGCAAGGTTGCTAGATGTAAAATAAATATATAGAAATTAGTAACATTGACATATTTTAGCAATAAAAAGAAATATTTAGTAGAACAATCCAAATTATAATGTATCTAGAGACAAGACATTATAAAGTGGTATGGAGGAATTTACATGAAGTCCTGCAGAAATTAAGAGATACATGAGGTTGTTGTGTGGCCAGGTTTCATATTGTAAATGTGATTCTTCCCACAGTGATTGATGAATTCAATGCATTTCTAGTAAAAATTGTGAGAAAGGAGCTTGAAAATATGACCCTTAAGTTGAAATGGAAAATTAAGAAACAAGGAGAGCCAAGATAATTTTCGAGAAGAAAAATAAGCAGTGGCAGAAGAGTCAACAAGTCTTATTATAGAGGATTTAAATCAGTGTGATGCTGGCATAGGGACTTCATGACAAATAGACTATGCAGAGAAACAGAGTTGAGTAGGCATGAGAATCTAATCTGTGACAGAGGCAGTGGCAGGAAGCACTTGGGAAATGATGATTTATTAAAAATGATGTGAGGATAATTCAGATAGAGAAATATTGGAAGCCTGTTTCATACCACACACACAAAAGTAAGTTCTAGAAGAATGAAGTACCTAAATGTAGACAGAAAATTATGACTTTTAGAAGAAAATACAGAATACCTTTATGGAATACCACAGAGTACTGAACAGTAAATGAATTAAAACTATAATTGTCCATCTAGATAAATATGCAAAACATAACGTTGATCTCGCCTGCAGCTGTAGCCCTGTGGCATCCGATCCCGTCAGATCTTGGAAGCTCAGCAGGGTCAGTCCTGGTTAGTACCTGGATGGGAGACCGCCTGGGAACACCAGAAGCTGTAGGCTTGGAAGAAGGACCTGGCGACCCCCTCCCAAAAATCAATCTGCCATTGAAAACCCTATGGGCAGCAGAGAAGCACTGACAATAGTGTTTCCCCTGTTGTACAGACAGTCGCTATGAGTCGGATACCGACTTGACAGCATCTAACAACAACAACAACAACAATGTTGATCTTAAAGCATGGAATAAAGCACACATATAATATGATGATATTCCTATAATTTTGAGAAGACATGAAACAATATTTTACGCATGTAGTGCCAAGCACTCATTCTTTTGTTTGCTGTGGGTTCAATATCATTTCACATTTTTGTTGTTGTTGTTTGTTTGCTTGTTTGTTTGACATAGGGCCTTGTGTGGACCGGGATGGCCTAGAACTGGCTATGTAGCTGAGGCTGGCTTTCAACTTGTGATCTTCCTGCATTAGCCTCCAAAATGCTGGGATTACAGGCTTGCGCCACCATGCCTGACATTTCACACATTTTTTTTTTCCAGGTGTGAAAAAACATTTCTCTTTTCCCTATGGTGTTCCATGCAAGGAAACTGCTATAATTTGTCAAGTGTTTTTTTTTTTTTCTTTCCCCCAGGATTTTGGTATGGTCAGTTATGGATGCACTCCAGCCATCAAAGAGCTTGCTCCAATGATCCCTGGTGAGTGCAAGGGATGAGGATAGTAAGTTCTGCTTTGATTGCTGCTAACACTTTTTGCCCCTACACCTTTCCTCTCCTCCTGGTGCCCAGACTGATGTATTCTTCTCCATTTTGGCCTCAGTGGACCTCTTGTTTCTTTGTGAGCACAAGCAGGGATTAACAAAACAGAATATGCCTCTATACCATCCCACAGGAAGACAGATAGACAGGCAGGGAGGGAGGTTGGAAGGCACGATTAGCAGCAGGTAATAGAGCAAAACTTATGTTTCAGGAAGGAATAATGGAAAAGAGGGAAGATAAGAGATGGGAGCCGCTTGTGTCCAATAGATTGTATCAAGAACATGGTGATAGGATTGGCTTTTGATTCATCACTGGCTGCAATTTAATTTTTCCTAAGAAATACCCAGCATGATCTTTGGAGCCCTGCTCTATCCCAACGATATTTATTCTTTCTCTGGGCTCCCAGCAGCATAGCAAACAACTAGTGGTTGTTATCAGTTTGCTAATTTCCACAAGGCCAAGGACACTCAGTATCCTCAGACACTGTCACACAAATCTCCAAGACCAAAACCAGATAAGACTTTTATAGTTTTTCAAAGTGTATGTATAAAAGAAATTGTGTCAACAATTCAGTTAATAGAAAATCTGATACAAATGGATCTATTTAATAGCTATTGGGAATGGAACTTGATAAAACTGTGGAAAATAATTTGGCACTATCTTAAAAATTAAAATGTGTACATCATTCAGTCCAGGCAGCTCCACTTCTAGAAATTTACCCCCCAAATTTACCAACATGTATGCAAAGATCAGTGCATAAGGCTATTTGCCAAAGAGTTAGTTGTGATAGCAAAATATAAGGATTATGATAATGATTAGAATCAACACGAATGTCTACCAATAGAATAATAGTTAAATAAATTTTGCTTCATTCATGTAACTAAAATCTTTTCATCCAATTTCTACACAGCAATTGCTGCTGGGGTTTTTATTGGGATTTCAGTGAATCTGCAGATTAATTTGGGCAGCAGCAACAATTTAACAACAGTGAGTCTTCTAATCCATTAACATGAGAGATCCTTAAATTTATTTACGTACTTCAAAATTTCTCTCAATAATGTTTTGTCATTTTTCAGTACAAAGGTCTTGGGTATCTTTTTCCAAAACAGCTCTTGGATTTATTAGAGCTACTATTTTGGTATCTAATTTATTTCTTCCTATATAATCATTAATTTCTCTTTTCTGTTTTTCTTTCATTTATTTTATTCTTTTTCTAGTTTTATGCTAGGTACTTAAATGAACTCTTCTCATTTTTTGCTAATATAAATATTTCTGTGCTTCAATGTAAACTATCCCCAGAACACTGTCTTTACTCCCTATAGATTCTGATCAAACTGGTTTTTAATCTTTTCTTCCACAGAAATTCTATAATTTTAGTTTATAGTTGCCTTTCATATACGAGTTCCATAATAGAGGCTTTAAAATTATCAAGTGGAAAGACTTCTTCTCATTTTTAATTTTACTATTAATTTTTTCATTGCAATCTGATCAGAATGTTTTATATGTTATTGATACTTTTTGGAACTTACTGAAGTATTAGCTGTGGTTTCCTATTTGGTCAGTTTATATAGTCTTGAAAAGGAGCTGTATTCTCTATTTTTAGGTACTACTGTTTGTAATATATTACTCAAATATACTATATTTATAGCAGGGGTTTAGCTTGATGGAGTGCTGCTTTGCGCCCTCTGAGGCCCTGGGTTGGATCCCCAGCACCGTAAAAATGGAAGAAGGACCTGGCAGCTCACTCCTGAGAACAATCCCAAAACAATCAGCCATCGAAAACCCTATGAATTGCAGAGAAGCACTGACATAGTGCCGGACAGGGCACAGTGTCCAGGAATGTTTTATTCTATTGTATATAAGGTGGTTATGAGTTGGACCCGACTAGACAGCACATAACAACAACAACATGTCATCTTTATCTTTACTTTTTTTTTTTTTTTTTAGTGCTTGGGTATTGAACACCAGGCATCACACATACTTTGCAAATGCTCTACCATTGAGTTATATCCCCAACGCATTTCTAAATTTTTTTTTCCTTGGGACGGGTTCTCGCTAAATTACACAGGCTGCTGTGGCCTTGAACTTTTGATCCTCCTACCTCTGCCTCCCAAGTTGCTAGGATCACAGGCATCAGCCACCAGTACCTGTCCTATCTTTACATATTTTTAATACATTTGTTCTGTTGTAGGCTACAAGAAATGAACTAGACCTTCCTACTCATACAATGTTTTTGTCTACTTACCCACATATTCTTATAATTTTTTATTTACATTGTGACCAGCCTATTTGTTGCAAAAGTATGAGTTACTGTTACAGATTATTTAGCCCTTACAAAGTGTCATTTTTGTCCTGTTTGATGCTCTTTGGCCTAAATTCCCCTCTCTCTGATACTAATATCATGGCTCCTGCTTTTCTTTCTGTTTGCCTTTGCTTACATCTATACCTACTCTTTAATTTCAGCCTTTCTGTATCACTTCAACGAATACCTTTTAATGGCTATTGCTTTGTAACACAACATAAAGCACTATGTCAGTGCTTCTCTGCTATTCATAGGGTTTTCAATGGCGGATTGATTTTTGGGAGTGGGTTGCTGGGTCCTTCTCCCAAGCCTAAATCATCTGGTGTTCCCAGGCAGTCTCACACCCAAGTACTAACCAGGCGTGACCCTGGCTTAGCCTCTGAGATCTGACTGGATTGGACACCACAGTGATATGGCTGCAGGCTGTGATTTATATTTTTCCATATTCTACATTTCATGCAATGGTTATTTATTTTTAAGCCAAACCATTTGTATTTATTGACATGACAGATTTGCTTATATTATTATGCTATGTATCTAATAGCCTTTAAAATTTCATTATCTGATTTTTTTGGCTTTATTTTTGTGCACAATTCTTTTGATAATTAGAAGAATTTATAATCTTTGCTCTTTGTTTCTTGTTTTTTGAGACAAGGTCTCACCATGTAGCCTAGGCTGCCCTTGAGCTTTCTGTGTAGCTCAAACTGGCCTTCAACTCTCAATCCTCCTGTCTCAGCCTCCCAAGTGCTGGGATTACAGGCATGCACCACCATACCTGGCTATAATTTTACTCCAGGGGTTAGCTTTATAAATATACACATATTGCCATAATATACACATATTGCTATAAATGTATAACTATATTTAAAACTATGTAATATATTGCTCTTAGTATGCAGTTTCTTTAAAGAATATTTATCTCCATTTGATAATTCTTTTTCCTTTCTTCTGTTTTATCTGTCATCTGCCTGTATTTGATAATTCTCTTGTGCTTACCTTTGTACTGTTGACTATCATTATTCTTCCCTTCCTTGATTTATCAACTCAAAAAAAAAACTTTTTAAATTTCTCGCTGTTACGGAAACAGCAATAAGCGGATATACTCTTCTGCTCCCACACTCTTTCTCCCTATTGCTCTTATTTCTTGCTGTTTGTATCAGGTCAGTATTTCCAGGACTTTCAGAGCTTGCAGGAGGTAAAATGTCCCTGTCCTCAGTTTCACCCCCCGCACCCCCCACTCCGAACTGCAAGTGCTGGGGCTTCCACAGCCCTCACGGGCTGAGTGACTGGCCACTCCTCCACCCACTATGGTCTCCCAAGGTTGTTTTGACATCTTTTGTCCTCTGTGTTGTTTCCTCCTCTCTTTGTTCTTGTCTATTTATACTGTTCTTGTTCCCATGCTGGCATTTTATTGGCATTTTGAGAGAGTTGAGGTACAACATATGCATGCTGGCTTCCATATTTCACCAGAATCCTCAGGTAACTCCCAAATAACTCATCTTGGTAATGCAAAAAAAACACTTTACATTAAAAGTTCAGAAGAAAGATAGAAATTTTACATGCTATATGATCCCAGACATAAAAATGTGATTCTAGAACTTCTCTACTCAGTTCCTATCTTCTGATTTATGTTGTTGCTGTTGTTGGGTGCCATTGAGTTGAATCTGACTCATAGCAACCCTATGTACAATAGAACAAAACACTCCCTGACACTGTTGCCATGTCCCACACTATGACAGTGCTTCTCTGCTACTCATCATAGGGTTTTCAATGGCAGATTGATTTTTGGGAGTGGGTTGCTGGGTCCTTCTCCCAAGCCTATGGCACTTGGTATTCCCAGGCGGTCTCCTATCCAAGTATTCAACCAGGTATCCAACCAGGCCTGACCCTGCTTAGCTTCTGAGATCTGACAGGATCAGACACCACAGTGATATGGTGTAGGCTCTGTTTTATATTTTTCTATATTCTACATTTCATGCAATGGTCATTTATTTTTAGAAATCATTTTGTTTTCGAAACATTTTATTAAGATATGTAACATGCATAGTAAAAATGCTCAAAAGTGAAACAAATTAGTTGCTTTAAAATGAATACTTCTACATTAGTCAGCACTGGTTACCACGACTAAATGCCACTGACTGGGTAGCCTGAACAACAGACATTTATTTTTTCACGGTCCTGGAGGCTAGAAGTCTGGGAATACAGTGTGAGCAGGGCAAGGGGCTGGAGAAGTCCTCTTCCTGGCTCATAGACACCTGTCTTCCCCTGTGCCCTCATGCAGTGTGGAAAGAACTCTTCTTCCTCTCCTAAGAGCACTAGTTCTGTGCAGTTCTATTCATAGGCATGAAGGCTATGATATGGAGACCTCATTTAACTCAGTCATCTCCTTAAAGGCCCATCTCCAAGACATATGTGGGGAGGGTTAAAATGTCACCATATGAATTTGGAGGGGGGCACAATTCAGTTTACCACAGCTTGTGTGACAACTACCCATGTCACAAAAGGGAACATTAGAGGAACTTTTCAGCCCCTTTCTGATTACATTCTCCTCCTCTACACTAGGGGTCCCTCTTCTAATTTTTAGTGCCTTTTCTTGTCTTATTTATATTTTTGCTTCCTAAGTATGCTATAGGCTGGGATTTGGCTCAGTTGGTAGAGCGCTGCGCTGCAGTCTCTGAGGACCCGAGTTCAAGTCCCAGCACTGCAAAAATGGGAGAAGGGCCTGGCAATCCACTCCCAAGGCAATCCCAAAACAGTCAGCCATTGAAAACCCTATGAGGGTCACTATGAGTTGGATACTGACTCGACGGGCACACAACAACAACAACAACAAGTATGCTATGTTTACAGCCAAACCACCCTGGTGACTGATCTCAAGAGATCTTGGAAGCTGAAGAGAGTTGGGCCTGGTTAGTGCTTGGATGGGAGGCCGGCTGGGAATACCAGGTGCTGTAGGGTTGGGAGAAAGACCTGGCAGCCAATTCTTGTAATAATAAGTCATTGAAAAGCCTATGAATAGCAGAGAAGCACTGACAATAGTGCCAGGTATGGCACAGTGTTGGGGAGTGTCTCATTCTGTCATACACAGGGTCTCTATGAGCCAGCCCTGACTCTATAGCACATAACAACAACAACAACAACAACAACAAGGTATCCTGTGGCTTGAATGGGTTCCCTCAAATTTCATGTTTTGGAGACTTAATTCCTCAATTCGTATATTCATGGAATTTGGAGGTGGGTTCTTTGGCAGGTAATTAGGATTAGATGAGGTCATGAGGGTGAGGCCCTTAGGATGGGATTAATGCCTTTTTTAGAAGAGGAAGAGAGAGCTTTGCTCCCATGTATGCTCTGTCCTGCCATATGATGCCCTACACTATGTTATGATGCTGCAAAAAAGCCACTGCCAGGTATGGTGCCAATGTCAGTGCTATGCTCTTGGATTTCCCAGCCTCTAGAACTATGCATCAAATAAACATCTGTGACTTATAAATTACTCAGACTCGGGGATTTTATTGTAGCAATAGAATGCAGGCTAAGACAATCCTAAAGTGAAATAAAATAATTTTGCTTGTTTGAAAATTTTACATAAATGGAATCATAGTTAGATAATCCTTTCTTTCTTTTTTTTTTTTTTTTTTTTTTTCAGTACTAAGGGGTTGAATCCAGGGCCTCATGATTGCTAAGCAAGCACTCTACCACTGAGCTGCACCCCACGCCTTTACCTTATTTTTTATTTTGAGATGGGGTTTCACTAAGTTACACATACTGCCTCTGGCCTTGAACTAGTGATCCTCCCACTTTAGCCTCCCAAGTGGCTGGGATTAGAGGTATGTGTTATGGTGCCCAGTTTAGATAATCCTTTGTGTCCAGCTTTTATTTTTGTTCAATATTAAGACTCATCCCTATGTTTGTTTGAAGCTGTAGTTTATTCATTTGCATTGCTGTACATTATCCCACTTAAGCATACAACAAATATTGAATGTATTTGAAGACTTATGAACATTTGCATTGTGTCCAGTTTTTAGTTTTTATGGGCAATGTCAAAAACTTCTTTGTAGCTATATTTTCTTGTCCACAAATACATATTTTGGTTGAGAGTAGTGTAATCAGAGGAACACAGTGTGTGTGTGCTTCAGCTGTCCTCAGTAATGTCCACTGCTATCCAAACAGGCTGCCCAAACGCATGCAATACCTAGCAGCAGTGCAGGAGTTTCCATTGCTCCTTATCTTTCCCAATACTTGGCATTATTTCCCTTAAATGTTTTTCTTATATGATGAATGTATCAAATGATGAATGTATGATAATCTCTTAGTGTGATTTTAATTTGCATCTCCTCGCTAAAAAATGTTAAGAAAGCTGTCGTGTATTAATAGATGATTTGGATTTCTACTTTAGTGGAGTGTCTGTTCAATGTTTTCCACTTTAAAGTTGGTTCCACTACCATTTTTCAAATTGATCTGCAGAGGTTTGTTACTTTTTTTTTTTTTCCTGCTGCTGTACCACTGTGGCATCTGATCCCATCAGATCTCAGAAACTAGGTGCTGCGGGCTTAGAAGAAGAATCTGCAACCCACTCCTAAAACACAAGAAGCCATTGGAAACCCTATGAATAGCAGAGAAGCACTGACAATACTGTTTCACCTGTTGTACATAGGGTTACTATGAGTTGGACACTGACTCAACGGCACCTAGCAACAACAACAAGCACTTTTTAGATGAATGCCATGGCAGATATCTTTTACTAGGTATGCCTGCTTACTCTTTCTCTTAAAAATTTTTCTGTGGCACCAGATATGGCGGTGAATGACTGCAATGCCAGCACTTGGGGGCCTGAGGCAGGAGGATTGCAAGTTCAAGGCCAGCCTAAATAGCAAGACCTTGTCTCAAAAAAAAAAAAAAAAAAAAAAAAGGACATTCTTTGATGAAGAGAAATTCTTAATTTTAGCATACTGAAATGTATCATCTTTTCCTCTCTGGTCAGTGTATTTCTTGTCATATTTAATAAAACTTTCCCTAATCTAAGATCTTAATGATATTCTCCTTTGGATTTTTCCTTCTAAAAGATAAATGCATTTGTATTTCACAAAGAAAATTGTTACTCCACTGAGAATTGACTCTTGTGTTCCATAAAGTTGGATATTCAATGTAATTATTCCATTGAGATTCCTAATTCTTTAGCATCATTTACTGAAACTGTCCTTTCTCTGCTGTTCTGTGGAGCCACCTTTATCAAAAAGTAAATGTCTGTATATGAACTGGTCTGTTTATGGTCTGAGTAAGCTTACTGCTGAGGATTGGAGGAAGACTCATAATATGCTTTACTTGGTTCTACAGTCAACACCCATGGAAGCAGCAGTCAAGAAGTCAAAAGATACATTGCTTTGGGAAAAGTTGTGGCAAACAATCTCTGTAAAGTACTGAAAGGTAAAGATGTCACATTGAAGATGAAGGTGTGCCTGACTCATGCCATGGTATTTTCAGTTGCATCATATGATTGTGAAAGCTGGACATTGAATAAGGGAGACAGGAAAAGAATTGATGCTTTTGAATTATGGTGCTGGAGACAAATATCGAATATATCGTGGAGTGCCAAAAGAACCAACAGATCTATCCTAGAAGTAGTGTAACCAGGGTGCTCCTTGGAAGCAAGGATGGCTAGACTGTATCTTACATATTTTGGAAATGTAGTCAGGAGGGACCAATACCTGGAGAAGGACATCATGTTTGGGAAAGTGGTGGGTCAATGAAAAAAAGGAAGACCCTTAACTAGATGGCTTGACACAATGTCTGCAACAATGGGCTTAAACATAAATATGATCATGTGCCTGGCACAGAATTAAGGAGTATTTCTTTCTGTTGTACTGAGGGTCACTATGAGTCAGAATTGAATAGATGGCACCTAACAACAACATTATAAGCTTACTGCAATGGCATACCATTTCAATTATTAGAGCTTTGTGGAGTGAGTTCTCCTACCCTGTTTTTCTTCCTCAAAAGTGGCTTGGCTATCATTTGTTCTTTGAATTTTCAAATAAATTTTAGAGTTAGTTTCTCAGATAATGTAATAAAAGCTTATTGAAATTTTAACTGTGAATCATGTTAAACTGATTAGTCATTTGTTGAGTTTTTACAGTATGGTGACTTTGAGTCAAGAACATGATATTATCTCCCCATTTATTGGGTTTCTTTCATTTTACTCAATATCTTTTATAATTTTGCTTGTAGAAATCTTACTCATATTTTGATAACTCTATTCCTAGATACTTGATATTTTTAAATTGTAGTATAAATGATACTTTAAAAATTATTTTATTTCTAGCTTTTTGCTAGTGCATAGATATATAATTGATTTATGTATATTAATTATACTCGGCTACCATGATATACTGTCTTATTAACTCTAATAGTTTACCCCTAGACTATGTTGGATATTTTATGTACCCAACATTATTGTCTGTAAATTACAGCAGCTTTGGTACTTCTCTTATTCTTAAATCTTTTCATTTATTTTCCTTACCTTTCTATACTGGCTAGGACCTCCTACACAAAGCTGACTGACAAAAACAGACACCTCAGCTCCTTTTCCTTTTTCTCTCACAGGGAAAGATTTCCATGTTCGCAATTAAGCATGATGGCTGGTACTTCTTGAAGAACAAATATCCTTTATCAGAGTGAGGCAGTCCTGTTGTATTCCAACTTTTCTAAGATTTTTAAAATAAAAATTGGAAATTGAATTTACCAAATGATTTTTCAGTGTCAGTTAAGATGACTACATAATTTCTTTCCCTTTGATCTAGTAATATAAACAGAACATCCTTTCTAATGTGGTATGCATTACTGTTACAGTTAGCAAAAAAAAAAATTTGGAAAAAGAGAAAGGTTTGCAGAGGTCTTGTTATTATACCTGCAGGAATGTCAGGCTCAAGCTAGGACAGGGGCATTTTTGGCAGGTGTCGTGATGCAGGTGTTTTGGAAAGGTCTCCCATTCTGATGCCACAGAGATTTCATCTGCCAGCCCAGGGACATGGAAAAACCACAGGTATATTAAGGTCACTTTGAATCATATGGGCCAGGACAACTTAAGCAGCTCCATTCTTGGGGTCTTGGGTGAACATATTCCAGACATTTGTTCTTAACTCTGCCTCAGCTTCACTCCTACCCATCTTTCCTTTTTGGCCTTGCCTGCACTTCATTCCCCTGTGCACCTAGCAGGTGAGCGGGGTGTGTTGGTGGGGAGCAGGGAGGACCTCTCTGCCCAGGCTGCCTCTGTCCTGTGAAATCAGACCTTCTGGGCATCAGGGCTTAAAAAAATTTCCCAGAGATTCCAAAGTGCAACTAAAGTTGTGAGGCACTAAGGTATGCTTCCTCCTGTTTCACTTTTCTTTTTCTTCTCTTCTTCTTTTTGGACAGGTCTCACTATGTAGCCCAAGCTGGCCTTCAACTCATGATCCTCCTGCCTGTCTCTCCCAAGTGCTGGAATTACAGGCATGCGCCACTACACCTAGCCAGTCTGTACCTTCTTGCAGTTGATTTTCAATTTTGTTTATGAAACAAAGTCCACAGTAGAAGAAACTCAATCATTACAAAATCAAATAGTCAACTGAATTCAGCATTAACCAAAGGAGACCCGGCAGGACAAATAAAATAAAAGGACCCCTGGGATGAAAGAGAAGAGGAGAGAGAGAGAGAGAGAAGGCACAATAATGGTAGTAAATCTACTCACTCGATTTTCTCTGGAAGATCAGTTTGGGTCATGCACACACAATTGACCAAAATAGTGACTGTAATAAATATAGTGAACCAGCTGCGCAGCCTGTGTTAAGGAAAAACTGAGAGTCATATTTCTCTGATGTCATCTAGGATGACTTTGATGCTGAATGAGTAAGTTCATAACTCAGCTAATGTTGGCTTTATGGTCTTGTCACATAATAATCACTCATATTTACAGCCTGCAGCCATACCACTGTGGTGTCCAATTCCATCAGATCTCAGAAGCTAAGGAGGGTTGGGCCTGCTTAGTACTTGGATGGGAGACCGCCTGGGAACACCAGGTGCTGTAGGCTTGGGAGAAGGACCTGGTAACCCACTACCAAAACACAATAAGCCATTGAAAAACCTATGAATAGTGGAGAAGCACTGACAATAGTGTTTCTTCTGTTCTATGTAGGGTCGCTATGAGTCGGACACCAATTCCACGGCACCTAACAACAACATGTTTACTGAGAACTCTGTCTACACTATTCCAAATGCCACTAACCTACACAAAGGTGAATATTATTATCTACATTTTGGATCTGAGCAAACAGGACGACGAAGCTTGAATAATTTTTCCCACTCATGCAGCTAGTTAACCACAGTGGTAGCTGCAAGCTCAGATGGGTGTAGTAACAGAGCCTTGGGCAAGAGGGAAACAAATAATGTCCCTTTTCCAGAATATTTTCCTGCTCTGAAGCTTGCATTTCACTATACAACATGGCCTGAAAGTCCAGCTGGCAAAAGTCTCTTTTATTCTAAAGGACAAAGAGACATTAGGAAGTTGGACATAAGTGAGGGGGTTTACAGGTTTTCGTGGGAATTGCTTTAGTCAGCTGCACAGAGGAAACAGACTTCCAGCTTGGGATGGTGGGGGCAGAGAGTGAAATGCAGGCTCTAGAGAAAATTTGACATAGGATTAGGGTGTGGAGTTCCAGAGAGGGGAATCTTAGGAGCAGAGAGGCAGAGGGCTTCCCAGGAGGGCACAGAGACTTGCCAAGAAAGGTGAGTGGAAGGGGTAAATGGGTGGAAGAAATGGTGGCAGGGAGAATCCCAAAGCAAATTTGTCTGCCATGGACATTTCCTCAGGACCAGCTGGCCTCATAACAATCCTTCATATGGAAAAGCAAATCCGGAAGAGAAGCTTGACCTACAGCCAGAGGACACCCTTCATCTTCCAGCATTTCAATCTTAGCACAAGAATTTAAATCTTTTAAAATTTATTGTAAATGCCTTTAATGTGCTTTGTTTTATGGTTACTTAGGAACACATCTATTTTGAACAGGGAAATACTATTAAACGGCATTTTCCTGCTGATTTACAATTAAATTAAGAAATCAGGGGAAATTTACCCCAAAGATTGGGTAAAATTGTATCTCTAAGTCTCCAAAGGCTGCCATGGTGCTGCCAGGCAACATGTCTGTGCTTCCTCCGCTCTTCCTAGGGATTCAGTGTCTGGTTGTTTCAAGGAGTGGGTTGCCGGGTCCATTCTCCCACACTTTTGATGCTGGGGATCAAACCCAGCTCCTCCGGAAGGATGGAGCAGCACTCTACCAACCGAGCCCAACCCCTGGCCCTTGGAAGCTTGGAAGCAAGGATGGTAGACTGCATCTTATGTATTTTAGACATGTAGTCAGGAGGAAGCAATCTCTGGAGAAGGACATCATGTTAGGGAGGGTGGCAGGTCAATGAAAAAATGGAAAACTCTCCACTAGATGGATTGACACAGTGTCTGCAACAATGGGAGTAAATATAGAAAAGATCATGTGCCTGGCATAGAATCCAGGAGTGTTTCATTCTGCTGCACATAGGGTTGCTGTAAGTTGGACTGGACTCAGTACCTAACAACAACAACAACAACAACAAATTCTACAAAATTTAAAAAATTATATGATATCTTATACATAATATTTCTTAGGAAAACATTCATAGAGAATGTGATTAGGGTTGTAATTTGGGGTGAAATATTAGTTATAGGACCTTGAGGATTCTATACCTTGAAGAATATTGTTTGGGGTTGGAGTTGTGAAATCCATGTGATTTAAACATATAGCTGCAGACTTTTGTGTGGAGGAGGTCCTTCAACAGATTTTTTTTTTTTTTTTTTTTGCACAACATGACTATACTAAGCAATTATTTACCCCATCAAATCTCAAAATGAAAAGAATATTCACTGGTCACTTGGTTCTTTGTTGTTGTTGTTGTTGTTAGGTGCCGTCGAGTCGGTATCCGACTCATAGCGACCCTCATAGGGTTTTCAATGGCTGACTGTTTCGGGATTGCCTTGGGAGTGGATTGCCAGGCCCTTCTCCCATTTTTGCGGTGCTGGGAATTGAACTCAGGACCTCAGAGACTGCAGCGCAGCGCTCTACCAACTGAGCCAAATCCCAGCCCACTTGGTTCTTTAGAGGGATTTTATTGCTAATTATCTGTCTTTTACTTTGTTGTTGTTGCTACGTGCTATAGAGTCGGATCCAACTCATAGCAACTTTACACACAATGAAAGAAACACTGCCTGGCACTCTTGTCAGTGTTTCTCTGCTATTCATCGGGTTTTCAATGGCTGATTGTTTTTTGGGAGAGGACTGCCAGGTCCTTCTCCAGGTCTTTTACTTAGCTAGATGTAATTCAACCAGAATCCATGGAGTCCATGGAGAGCAGTTTGTACATTTGCTATTCCTCTTTATTTGCAACCTCTCTTTCTCTCTCTCTGTGTATGTATAGTATACATATATGTATTTAAAAGCAACAATTACCCAGGGAGAGAAGACATACTAAAAGAATAATTACCCTAATTCATTTCCATTAACTGCCTACTTCCTCACTGCAGATGCTGTGCTAAGTAGGATAGAGGCTGACCTCTTAACTAGCTATGTGATCTTGCAGAATTTATTAAATGGCTCTGAGTGTTGGTTTCACTATCTGTAAAATGGGGATGCTAATCTCTACTTCCAAGGCTTCTATGTCTATGACAGTATTGACACATAGGATGTATTTAGCAAATTGGAACCTGCTATTGGAAGTATTCTTCTGAAGAATCTGGAAATTCAAGATTCAATTTGTTGTTGTTGTTAGGTGCTGTAAAGTAGGGTCAGACTCATAGTAATCCTAAGTACTACAGAATGAAATACTCCCCCACACTGTGCCATGCCCCACACTATTGTCAGTGCTTCTCTGCTGTTCATTGGGTTTTTAATGGTGGATTGTTTTGGGAGTGGATTGCTAGGTTCTTCTCTCTAGACTGATATTCCCAGGCAGTCTCCCATCCAAGGATTAACCAGGCTGACCCTGCTTAGCTTCTGAGATCGGCAGGATCAGATGCCAGGGTGCTATGCTCACAGCAATAAGATTCAATTTCACAAATATAATTCCCACTGGTTCACCATAAAGATAAACATGGAAAGAGGAAATGGAACATACCTTCATCAAGCAGAGCAGTTTCCTGTTGAGTGGGCAGATGGCTCTGTGCCAGGCATCCCAGCTCAGGGAGAACTGTCCAGCCATCCCACACAGTGTTCCACAGTGGTGGGAGTGGTGGTGGGACAGGCTGAGAGGGGAGGTCCTTTCTACTGGGCCTTCTAAGGAGAGGCCAGTTACTACCTGTCAGACAAAATTGGTGCAACGCTGGTTTCGCACACCAACTTCCCCAAAGCCAGGAAATGAATTTTCATTAGGACCTTCCAATTTGGAAGCCAAAGCCAGGCTCTTTTTTCTACTAGTTTGGCTCACCTTGAAAACCAAAACCAAAACCAAAACAAAAGCAAGACCGAAGGCAGCTTCTGATGCTACCTAAAACAGTGAAGGAAATACAGATATTTGACCAATGTGCCTCTAAATCATTACATTCCCCTATGGCAGGAACCTCAGATTATTGACATTTTTAGCCTGTGGGTAGTTTTAAAGTAGGTTGTGATATTGGCAGTGCCCCGTGTCCAATGAGATCCCATTGAGACAGTCAGTGCTCTGCCTGCCACAGGCTGCTCTCTTTGGCCAGTAGCAAGGGCAGCATGACAACTCATGCCTCCTTCATTTGTCCACAGAAACCTTGAGGTCCTTCTACCGGTCATTATGTCCTGCAGAGAGCAGTCCACGTACAGTGGTGAGGACACGCCTGGGGGATCAGCCAAACTCTTCCTAAAGGGGACATTTTTCAACTTAGGTTTCCACAGCTGTGTCCAGGTTCGCCTGAGGTGAGTGTGAACCACGTGCAGGCTGTAGGAACATTTTGTCTGTCTTGGGACTGCTTTAGGGTGTTGGACACATTAAAGGCAGACAGAGTTTCCCATTTCACAACTTCATTGTCTCAGGATTCAGTTGGAAGAAGACTCGACTGCTAACCTGTGAGGGAGGCCTGGGCCCGGGCAGGGCCTCATCCTAACACGCGGAAGAAGCGACTGCACAAAGGATACGAGTGGACGGACACCTTGATGGCTCTTCTGCGGATCGCGTTGAAGGGACTGAAGAGCCAGAGGGCCCGCGTGGCGCTGAACCGGGAAATGGTCCTCCCCTTGTCCAGGACCATAAACGTCTAAAACAAACCAAAGCAGAAGCGGATCTGCAGTGAGAGACGGGAAGCCGGACGTGACTGTGTTTTTGAGCCTGGGTGCGCCGCCTCGGGGTCCAGGGACCCCGAGTCATTGACAGCCAGATGGAGGTCCCGACAGGTAGCAAAGGGCAAGGCTACCCTCACCCTCCCAGCAAGAGCCCGTTCTGCTGCGGACCACCCCACGTGCCCCCACGGAGAGCACGCGATGGACAGGCAGCTGCCCCGGGCGCCCAGCACAGGATTCTGGCAGCAGGATGGTGGAGTTGGGTTGCATTTAATTCTACTTCTGAATAGGGGACCATGCCTGCTTCTGCCATGTCCCTTCTGCACTCCACCTTCCAGATCTCTATCCTCTCTCTTCCTCACCCTCTCTTGGCTCCTTCCTCTGAGCATTCAGGAGGGTTCTTGGCAAAGGAGAGGAGGGAGAAAAACGACCAGCGCTTTTAAAATTTTCTCTGCCAACCATATTGGAGATGGCTATTTCCTTCTCCTTGTGACTCCCAAGTGTGGATTCACCGTGCTTTGGGGGTGTAGAACATCTAATATATAGTACAGGTGAGGTAATTGTCAGGGAACACCTCTTGTTTAGGCCAATCATTGCCCCCACCCTGCAGTACTGTGGAGTTGAACACAGGGCCTCATGCATGATTTTGCAGGTGCTTTACTGCTGAGCCACACCTCCAGCCCAGTTTCTATTTTTTGTTTTGAGCCAGGGTCTTGCTACGTTGTGCAGGCTGCCTCTGGCCTCGAACTTGCGATCATCCTGTCTCTGCCTTCTGCATCACTGGGGTTGCAGGTATGCACCATCACACCTGGCAGACTAGTGGTTTCTAGATTTTGATTTTAAAAATGGTGACTCCTCTGAATTATTGAGGCCTCTAAAGAGTTTTTGTTATGCTTATACCATATATTGGGCTGGGATTTAGCTCAGTTGGTAGAGCGCTGCGCTGCAGTCTCTGAGGTCCTGAGTTCAATTCCCAGCACCGCAAAAATGGGAGAAGGGCCTGGCAATCCACTCCCAAGGCAATCCCGAAACAGTCAGCCATTGAAAACCCTATCAGGGTCGCTATGAGTCGGATACCGACTCGACGGCACCTAACAACAACAACATACCATATATTGGGCTGGGATTTAGCTCAGCTGGTAGAGCACTGCTCTGCAGTCTCTTAGGTCCGCACTGCAAAAACAGGAGAAGGACCTGGAAATCCACTCCCAAGGCAATCCTGAAACAGTCAGCCATTGAAAACTCTATGAGGGTCGCTATGAGTCGGATACTGACTCGAAGGCACCTAACAACAACAACGACGACATACCATATATGTGTGCTTGTGTGTGATAGAAACTTACACAGGGCCCTAAGTGTGCTCAACTGAGAAATGGCCCTTGCTTTGTTCAATATCATTAATGTCTAAAACAAAACAAAGCAGAAGTGGATTTCCAGCAGAAGATGGGAATACTGGCAATATATCTATATCTCTTTCTGGATCTATCTATATCATTTATATCTATTTATATATGTATTTGGTTTGGATCTTAGATGTCTCCTAAAGCCATGTGTTGAAAGTTTGATTGGCAGCCTGATGTGCTATTGGGAGGTGACTGGACCCATAAGACATGGAGCCAAGTGGGAAGAAGTTAGGTCCATGGAGGTGTGTCCTTGAAGGATCAACTGGGACTCTGGGTTCACTTGGGCACTCTCTGTCTCTCTCTCTCGCTCTCTCTCTCTCTCTCCACTGCCCTTTGTCTTGGGGTTTGAACCCAGGACCTTGCACATCCTTTGCCAGTGCTCTACCACTGGGCTGCACCCCCAGCCCATTTTTAAATTTTTGTATTTTGAGTGAGGGTCTTGCTAAGTTAAGGAGGCCGCCTCTGGCCTCAAACTCTCAATCCCCTTGGCTCTGCCTCCTGAGTTATTGGGATGATGGGCGTGCAGCATCCCACCAGTGACCCTTTCCTTCCCTGTTGCTTCCTGGCTGTCCTGAGGTGAGCAGTTTTCCTCTGGCAGGTACTTCCGCCATGATGTCCTGTCTCATCACAAGTCCAAAGCAGCAAGGCCAAGGTGACCATGGATGGAAACCTCAGGAATCAGGAACCAAAGTAACTCTTTCCTCCTTTTAAGCTGATTTCCTCAGGCATTTTGTCACAGCTAAGGAAAGCTGGGGCTGGTGTTTAGCTCAGTTGGTAGAGCACTGCTCTGCACTCTCTGAGGACCTGGGTTTGATCCCCAGCACCACACAAATGGGAGAACGATGTGGCAATCCACTCCCAAAGCAATCCCCAAATAATCAGCCATTGAAAACCCTATGAGGGTCACTATGAGTCAGACCAGAAGCGACAGCACCTAATAACAGGAAAAGCCAACACATCAGTACATGCATATTCTATGTATACACACATATAATGTCTACGAATATAAACATATCATGTCTATATGTGTGTACAGAGCAGATTAGAATTTAAAAACTTGGGAAGCTGTAAAACACAGGACTCTCTAGGCACATGTTGCCTTGTCTGTTAGACTGCTGCTGTCCTCTCTCAGTAGCCTCTTTGTCCACCACTGTGTTCTCGTCAGAGAACATGAGTGAGAAGGAGAGCCACCAAGCTATTATCACAAAATAATTTTGACTTCATAAATCCAGGAAGAGAGTTTGGAAGACCACACTTCAAGGACCCCTGGCATAAATCATCCTGCTTTTGGTCTCCCTCCTTCTTTGCCTCCTCACAACTTCAAGATCTCTGCTCTCTTGCTGCAAAGAGGCCCGATACCTCTGAGGCCCTAGACTGGAGCCTGGCCATGGGGCCAGTTCTTCCTGTAAGGCCTACAGCAGGGGTCTGCTTCTGGGGATATGGATTTGATTCGTTTCTATCACAAATTTCATAAAGATTCAGAGTGCCTCCAAGAGCAGTTAGGCTGAGTCTTTAGCAGACCACCAGGGGCTGAGAAGGACCCTCTGAGCTACTGCGTCTGGGGCTTCCTCTCCCAGAGCAGGATGCAGACGCACTCCTGGTAGCTCTTACCCGGTGGGTGCTGTAGAAGGGGTCTAGGTCCTCCAGGGGCTCCCCGACCAGCTCTGCAGGGAGCTCACCATAGAACCTGGGCAACTGGCTGCAGGCTTTCAAGTCCAGCTGTGGCCGAGGCTTCTCCTCCTGGCCCTTCTGCTCCCTCCACTTGTCCCAGATTTTCTTTGCTGCTCCCTGGGCAGCAATTTGCTTCTCAATCTCCACCAGTGACTCTGGAGTGAACCGGCGGAAGTTGGTAGTTTCCAGGGACCCAAAGGGGAGGGCCATCTTTTCATTCTTCTCCAGCAAGAACTTGAAGTCTGATGAGAGTAAGCACAGCCACAAAGAGGTGACAGTTTGCCCACTCGTCTCTCCCTCCCATTGTCCTTACTCCATTGCTAGAACAGCTCCCAGCCCTGCCCCAGCTCCTCCCTGAACCCCCAGGAGCCCCTTGCCCACTCTCAGGGGAGGCTGCTAACCATCCTGCTCCAGGTACCTTCCCATGCACAAAGCCGTTGCCTCTTCTCCACTTTGCAGCAAGGCCCCACCATGCCCCCTCTAGCCATGTCCCTCTTTCCCCATTCCTAGGGCTCTCTCTTGCATTCATTGAGGACTTTGGCTCATCATCTACTTTCTCTTTTTTTTTTTTTTTTTTTTT
>VMDO01007893.1:0-30747 GCA_007922755.1 Pedetes capensis
CATGTTTGGAAGAGTGGCAGGTCAACGGAAAAGAGGAAAACCCTCCACCAGATGGATTAACACAGTGTCTGCAACAATGGGCTTAAACATAAATAAGATGGTTTGCCTGGCACAGAATCGGCAAGTGTTTCGATCTGCTGTACATAGGGTCGCTATGAGTCGGACTCAACTCGATGGCACCTAACAACAACAACAACAACAACAACATATTAAGTAAAACACTGTTGTTAGGTGCCATCAGGTCGGTATCTGACTCATAGCAACCCTCGGTACAACAGGCAAAACAGTATTATTAGTGCTTCTCTGCTGTTCATAGGGTTTTCAATGGCAGATTGATTTTTGGAAGTGGGTTGCTGGGTCCGTCTCCCAAGACTATAGCACCTGTATTCCCAGGTGGTCTCCCATCCAAGTACTAACCAGGCCTGACCTTGTTTAGCTTCTGAGATCTGATGGGATTGGATGCCACAGGGCTATGGCTGCAGGCAAGTAAAATACTAGAGGTTCCTAATATTGGAAAGTTTCCTGTTTCTTCAAAGGGATTAAAAGGTTGACACAGTGACTTCAAAGCATTCTTAAAAAAAAAACTTTTAGATAGCAAAGTCATGAAGTTCTGTACACTTTTAGACATCAAAAAGTACTGCTGTACCACCTAGCATCCAATCTCATCAGATATTAGAAGCTAAGCAGGACCAGGCCTGGCTAGTACTTGGGTGGGAGAATGCCTGGGAATGCCAGGTGCTGTAGGCTTAGGAGAAGGACCCAGAAGGCTACTCCTGAATCAGTCAACCATTGAAAACCCTATGAAGAGCAGAGAACAACTCACAATATTGCCAGGCATGGCACAGTGTCAGGTAGTGTTTCATCTGTTGTACATAGGGTCACTGTGAATGAGACCCAATTCGATGGCACCTAAAAACAAACAACAATTTCAACAAGAGTGTTCAATATGTAATTAACCCAAATAGATGTTGGTTGAAGGGTAGGAATTTCATGGTATTGAGCTATTTATCCTCTTAGCTTACACTTGAAATTCAATATGAAAACCTTGGGTAGTTCAAAATTTGTGGCATATCATCTTCCTGTAAATCAATGGTTGTAACAGTTTTTTAATGGAAAGGAAAAGAATATCTTTGGTCAGTAATTCCAACCTCTGGAAAAGTCAATTGATTTAAAACCTAAATTTAGTCTTGCACTCAGTATATAAAATTTATGAATAAATTCCATTGTCAGCAAATGCATGCTGTCTTCCTGCTGATATTATAACCTGCCTCTGCTTCTGGATACTATGTAAGCAAGCAACATAAACATACAGTTATGTCAAGGCTTTAAAATTGAGCAATAGCAACCTGCAAATATGTAGTTTATAGATACTGATATTATCATTAGTTGTGTAAGGGCCTTCTAATGCATTTCCTTTTCCCGCCTCTTGTTCTGTAGGGAATCTAATAGAAAAAGTAGGATTAACGGGAATGAAGTAGCAGTGGGGAGGAGAAAAATAGCTTGACTTGTTATTTTTTCTGCTTAGCACAGAAACAAAACAGAAAATTTTCTTTTGGTGAATACTCCTCTATTTCCAACAAAATCAAACTGCTACTAGTTGATTTTTCTCAGGAAGGGGCCAACAAAGGTATCATCACCACCCATTAGGGAATCAACCCCTGAAGTAGGGTCACCAAGTTAGTTTTGTTTCTTGATATAAGGAGCAGTCCTTCCTAACTCAGAACACAGTGAGAAAGCAGAAGTAAAAAGGACACAGAAGGTGGATATAAGTCCAGGATCAGGAACAAAGTTTCTGATGGGGTCTGGTCTGAGACAGTTCCGTGAGGTACCAACATGGAAAGATTCACCAGTTCCCTGGTAAGCGAGAACCCAAGCTAAATTCACAACCACCCTTACATTGTATGTGTATGTGTGTTTAAGAATAAATTCACAGTTTAGAAAGATAGATGTGGTATGTTGCACAGGACAAAATGGTCATTTGCAGTAAAATTTTCCAATAGTATAAAGCCCAGAGGATGAGCACTCATTTTGGGACCATGAACTTAACTTTAATGGATCAATTGACATATGAAGCCCGTATGCTGATCCTAAGAGAGGAAGGATTGAAAGAACATCAGCCCTTGCACTCTGCTGCTTTGGATAAAATTGAATCTTTCTTGAAGTGATCATTATGCGATTACCAGCCTGAGGATTGTACCTACCTAGCACTTTGATGGGTTGGGATTTAGCTCAGTTGGTAGAGCACCGCTCTGCAGTCTCTGAGGTCCCGAGTTCGATTCCCAGCACCACAAAAATGGGAGAAGGATGTGGCAACCCACTCCCGAGGCAATCCCAAAACAATCAGCCATTGAAAACCCTATGAGAGTCACTATGAGTCAGACACGACTCGACGGCATCTAACAACAACCACAAGCACTTTGATAGGAAATTTTGCTCATGTAAGCTGATATGAAACATATGATAGTGATGTAAATTTAGAGATTTAAATAGTCTAAAATATGCACTTCTAATCCCTGTTGTTTTTGTTTGAACATTGCTAACATTCCCATGTATAACATTCTCATAAAAACCTTTATCCAAGAAGAAATCTGAGCAGTTTAGGGAAACAAATGAAAACTGTCCTGGCACTATGACTTGCCCAAGAAACAGCCTTTAAAATGTATTATCATGTATTATCATGTATTGAAAACCTTTGTAAAACTGATTTACCTATTTCCTCTACATTGCCTGGTATGGAGAATGTCTCCCTGCTTTGAGGGTGAATCTTGCAGACGTGCCCTCTGCCGTGATTCTGAACACAGGGACCTCTTGTTATAACAAGAAGTTGAAGGCAGAGTGGAAGATTGAGATGAAACTAATGACTCCAGGATGTTCTGTAAAAGAGGTTCCCATGTAGACAAACCTTCATACATGATCATGTTTTCCTGTCATTCCTGTAATTTGGCTCTTTCTTTTGAAAAAAGAGAGTAACAAGGTATTGCCTCAACTAATCCTGGCTACCCATTAATCAGTATCTGACTTGAACGAGCTCTGGTCTTTAGGGATGTCCAGAAGGTCAAGAAGGGATTTTAAGCTTTTATGACACTTCTTAAAGTATTTTCAGAACTCCAAGATTCATTAGTGATGGCACAAATAACAATTCTTTAAAAGTAAGAATTGGAGAAAGTATGGTAAAATAGGCAACTTTATCCCCTGCTAGCCCAAGTGCTGATAGAATTGAACGTTTTTGGAAAGCATTTTGCCAGAATGGTTCAAGAGTATTAAAATGTTCCTATCATTTGATGCGCCTGCAGCTGTAGCCCTGTGGCATCCGATCCCGTCAGATCTCGGAAGCTAAGCAGGGTCGGGCCTGGTTAGTACCTGGATGGGAGACCGCCTGTGAAGACCAGAAGCTGTAGGCTTGGGAGAAGGACCTGGCAACCCCCTCCCAAAAATCAATCTGCCATTGAAAACCCTATAAACAGCAGAGAAGCACTGACAATAGTGTTTCCCCTGTTGTACAGAGGGTCGCTATGAGTCGGAGACCGACTCAACGGCACCTAACAACAACATCATTTGATGCAATAATTCTAATTCTCAGACTCTGTCCTAAGAAACTTTCTAGAGAAAGAATAAATTTTATAAATAAAGATGTTCATCAAAACGTTACTACTTAGGACATTGAGTATGGAATCAATTTGTGTACAGTTATGATACATATTTTAAATGAAGTGTGCACTAATTTTAGAGCTAGTAATATCAATGGACATTTTGTTTTGAGAATCAAGAAGTTTGCACAAAGGCATGCATTATTATTAAAACTGAGCAAATTAATATATTCTATACAACCAGGACAGTGTGCTCCTCCCTTGAAATCAAGTCTACTCTTCTCAACAACTTGATTTTACATAACAAAGACCCACACGTGGAGTGAGCAAAGAGAAATCTCTTCTGTGCACTAGGCACAGACATTGAGAGACTGTGGAGATCATATATATGTATGTATATGTGCATATATATACACACACATATATACATATATACATATATATTATATATACATACACATAATTTACAAATATATGTACACACATACATATATTTGCTCACATGCTTCGAGAAGTCTGGAAAACATATTTAAATTTTGTTTTTGACTCACTATTTTATAGAATGCTTATATTGAAGCTGAATATTTTTCCAACTGTATAAAGGAAAACATATTTTCCAAAGAAGTTTGCTTCCAAATTTGAGAGAATAAAGAGTTAATATGTTTTGAGATCGGGGATTGTGATGCCTCCAGATTTGTTTATTTTGCTCAAGATTGCTTTGGATATTTGGAACCTTTTATGGTTCTATATGAATTTTAGGACTTTTTTATTTCTGTAAAAAATAACATTGGAATTTTAATAGAAATTGCATTGAATTTATAGATTACTTTGGGTAGTAAAGGTATTTTAACAACGTTAATTCTTTCAATTCATGGCCATGGGCTATTTTTACATTTATCTAACTCTTCTTTAATTTCTGTCATCATTGTTTTATAGCTTTCAGTTAACAGGCCTTTAACTTCTTGGTTAAATTTACTCCTATTTTAGTTTTTGATGCTATTGCGAATGGGATTATTTTCTTAATCTATTTCCAGGTAGTAGCATTTTTATACACTAACAACAAACTGATTTTCATATGTTCATTTTGTAATCCACAACTTGACTGAATTTGTCATTTCTGACACTGTTTTGGTAGATTCTTTAAAGCTTTCTGTATATAAGATCATGTCAACAGAAGAAACAATTTTGACTCTCCTTTTCCTGTACTGATGTTTTCCCTTCCTTTTCCTACCTTTCCCTTCCCTTCCCTTCCTTCCTTTTTTATTTTTTCTCTGTTCTTTCCTTTTCTTTCCTTTTTTCTCTTCCTTTATTCTTTCCTTTTTTCTTTCATTTTCTTTTTACTCTTTTCTTTCTTTTTCTCCTTCCTTCCTAATTGCTTTGGCTAGGACTTCAAGTCCTATGTTGGACAGAAGTGGCAAGAGTGGACATTCTTATTTCTGATCTTAGGGGAAAAGTTTTCCACTTGGAACTATTTAATAGGCTAGCTGGCATATATGATACAATTTGTGCTGTGATATGTATACTTATTATTTGAAAATTATTTTTTAATAAGAAATGAGCATTAATTTTTTTCAAGTGCATTTTTACATTTATTGTGATGATTTATGGTGCTTATGCTTCAGTTTAGTGTATCATTTACTCATTTACGTGATGAACCATCCTTGTATCCCTGGGATAAATCCCACTTGATACCATATCCATACACCATAATACTGAGATAAGAACAGATAAACCCACCGATGGAACAGGTAGAAAGCCCAGAAGTAAATGTATTTATAGTCAATTGATTTTTCAGCAAAGATTCCAAAAGCACACAATAGGGAAAGAATGGACTTTTTAATAAATATTATTGGGAAAACTGGGTGTGCATGTACAGTAGGATGAGATTGGACCCTTGTCTCACAAAAAATCAACTCAAAATGGTAAAAGGTGTAAAAATGAGACTTGAAACTGCAAAGCTATAAGAGGAAACTAAAGGAGAAATCTCTGCAACATGGATCTGGACAATGATTCCTTGGATAAGACCCCAGAAGTGCAGGCAAGAAAAGCACAAATAGACAAATTGGATTGCATCAATATAAAAAACCTTCCACACAGCAAAGAAAACAATTAACAGAATGGAAAGACAACCTACAAGTGAGGAGATTACAAACCAATATTTGACAAAGGACTAACATCTAAAATATATGAGGAACTCAAACAACAATAAGAAAATAATCCAATTAAAAAGTGTGCAAAGGATTTGAACAGGCATTACTCAAAAGAAAAGGTAAATGAAAAAAATTTCAACATCTCTAATCATCAGGAGCAGAGCCTGCAGCTGTAGCCCTGTGGCATCCGATCCCATCAGATCTCGGAAGCTAAGCAGGGTCGGGCCTGGTTAGTACCTGGATGGGAGACCACCTGGGAACACCAGAAGCTGTAGGCTTGGGAGAAGGACCTGGCAACCCCCTCCCAAAAATCAATCTGCCATTGAAAACCCTATGAACAGCAGAGAAGCACTGACAGTAGTGTTTCCCCTGTTGTACAGAGGGTTGCTATGAGTTGGATACCGACTCGATGGCACCTAACAACAACAACAACAATCATCAGGAAATGGCAATGATGTGAAGAAAAGGGAAGACTTGTACACTGTTAGTGGGAATATATTAGTATAACCATTTTGGAGAATAGTATGGGAATTTTCTTGAAAAACTAAAAATTACCAGCAATCCCATTTCTGAGTACAAATCCACCTGCTGATCCTTCTGCCTCAGGTTTCTGAGTGGTGGGATTACAGGCATGTGCCACCAGGGTAGTTCTGGCTGATAAATTACTCAGCGGAGAAGATGTTCTACCTTTTATGAAAATGGGAAGATGACTGAGATGGCAGGACTGTTGGCCCAGGGTCAGAATCTTATTTGCAAAATATGGATCTGTGGACCCAGAGGGCAGAGCTGCAAGACATAGAGGATTATTTCAAGAACTTCAAAACTAATGAAAATTTTCCAATGGGATCTCAACATTGCTTGATACCAGTGGTTCTTCTTTCCACCCTCCCTCTCTCCACCTCTGAATGGAAATGACTGCAAGTGTTACCACGTGTATTTTAGGATCATTTAACTTGTTTTCTAGTTTCACAGGTCCACAGATGGAGAGAAACTTTGTCCCAGATGGATTACACCAACATTATCACTCCTATGATTTAGAGAATGAAATTGAGGTATTTTGAGTTGATGATATTCAGATGAGGTTTTTGAATTGCACTGATGCTATAATGGGTTGAGACTTTTGGAGAGATTGGGTATGGGTGAATGTGTTTTGCATATGGAATGGGTGTGAAATTTTGAGTGACTAGAGAATAGGTTGAACAATGACTCTTAATATTCATGTCTCAATTCCAAGAGAGTATGCACGTTTTGCCTAATATGGTGAAAGGGACTTTGCAGGTGTGATTAAGTTGTTGTTGTTAGGTGCTGTGGTGTTGGGTCCAATTCACAGTGACGCTACGTACAATAGAACTATGCCATGCCTGGCACTGTTGTCAGTACTTCTCTGCTATTCACAGGGGTTTTTAAGGCTAATTGAGTTAGGAAAGGGCTGCCAGGTCCTTCTCCCTGCCCCCCCTCCTTTTTTTCCAGTGCTGAGGATTGAACTCAGGTTCTCAAAGCATGCAGAACAAGCACTCTACAAACTGAATTAAACCCCAGCCTGTGACTAAATTAGACATCCTGAAATGAGATAATTTTTGGATTATTCAGGCAGACTGATATAATTACAAGGGTCTTTGTAACACTAAAAAATGTAAAGGATGGAAGCAGAAGGCAGTTTTTGTTCTTGTTAGCTGCCATTGGTTTGGATTTGACTTAGAGTAACCCTATGTACAACAGGGCTTGGATTTAGCTCAGTTGGTAGAGCGCTGCTCTGCAGTCTCTGATGTCCCAGGTTCAATTCCTAGCACTGCAAAAATAGGAGAAGGACATGGCAGTCCACTCCCAAGGCAATCCCAAAACAGTCAGCCATTGAAAACCCTATGAGGGTTGCTATGAGTTGGACATGACTGGAGAGCATCTAACAACAACAACAACAGCAACAACATTTGTGGCTGGAATTTAACTCAGTTGGTAGAGTGCCACTGTGCAGTCTCTAAGGTCCCAAGTTTGATTCCCAGAACCACAAAAATGGGAGAAAGATGTGGCAATCTCAAAATAATCAGTCATTGAAAACCCTGTGAGGGTCGCTGTGAGTTGGACATGACTCCATGGCACCTAACAACAACAACAACAACATGTACAGTAGACGAAACACTCTCTGACACTGTACCATGTGTAGGACTATTTTCAGTGCTTCTCTGCTATTGAAAGGGTTTTCAATAGCTGATTGTTTTGAGAATGGGCTGCTGGGTCCTTCTTCCAGAGCTGGTAGTTGTTGTTAGGTGCTGTGGAATCGGTGTCTGACTTATAGTGACCCTGTGTTCTATAGGTGAAACACTATAGTCAGTGCTTCTCTGCTATTCATAGGGTTTTCAGTGGCTGATTTATTTTTTGGAGTGGGTTACCAGGTTCTTCTCTGAAGCCTACAGCACCTGGTGTCCTCTGGTATTCTCCCATCTAAGAACTAATCAGGTCCAACCCTGCTTAGCTTCTGAGATCTAATGGAATTGGATGTCACAGTGGTACAAATGCAGGCTGAGATGGTAGTAGCAGAATTTAATTTGAACCCAGGTTTGAGAGACTGGAAAGTATCTCCCTTCTTCTATCTATTGTTTCCCTACTCTCCCTTCTCCTCATTATTTACTATAACAGTATTATCTATGAAGAATCTATTTCTGGAGTAAAGTAGGTTTTTTTCCCCATGGTGCTGGGGGTTGAACTCAAAGCCTTATGTGTGCTAGGCAAGTACTCTACCACTAAGCTAATTGCCCAGTCCCATGACAAAGTAGATTTCTGATCCAACAAGTTAGATACTTCCTTTCCCTATATAAAGACAACTGTGCTCACTGGCTATCTTTTCTCATCTATGGGATATTACAGTATAAGCTAATGAACTCCTGAATAAATAATTTTTATAGTGCAGTCAGAATGAATATTCAAAAGACTATTCTTCATAAATCAAATATACATTCTTCAATGCCAGAATGATCTGGTCCAGTCTGAAAGCAAAGAGAAAAATCCACGTTATAAATTTAACAAATGAGCCAAAACAACTAGTTTCCTTAGATGATTAAATAAGATAATAAGGTAAAAATCTCTACAATCAAGTGTGTTGAGAAACAAATTCACCAGTCTTAGTAGATTGCTAGCAGATTTTTATTTGAACTAATAGACATCCTGATTGCTTGGGGGAAGGGGACTCCCCAGATTTGGCATCCTCAGACCTCTGGTGTTTAGTTGGGGTTGGTTAGGTGCACATACTTCTTCCCTTCATTGTCAGTCTGAAATGATTCTATCAATCTTTCCTTATGCCCCAAACTTCTACTAAAATCCTATAGTGCTGTTGGGCAAAAAAAAAAAAAAAAAAAAAAAAAAAAAAAAAAAAAAAATCAATCCTATAGAGTTTCCTACAGACTGAAGTTATTATTTGTTCATGTATCTGTCAATTGACCAGCAAAGAACATCTGGCAGAGCACCTGGAGAGGTGTCACATGCAAGCTGATTAGGGTCTAGGACACCAAGGAGAAGGGTCATGGCAACCCATAAATTGCATGTTATACTTTTCACCAGCACTCATTTGCTAGGAACTCATTGTCATTTTCTTTCAGAGGCAAGCAGCTTTCCCCTTCTTCCTGGTTCCTAACAGAGTATCTGTTAATTATGAGAAGCACTGAACACAGACTTGGGAATTAAGTTCTCATGAATGTGAGTTATTACATTTTTGCTGTGTTGTTATTACAGCAGGACTGTTCCCTCTGTGCTTGGTCACTGAATGTCCTGGAGTCCAATTGTGTGGCTGAATTGTGAGCTGCTGTGGGAGGTTGTGGGATTCGGGAGTTAATGGGTCAGCCAGTGTTTATGCTGGGCCAGTGATTTAGATAATACATTTTTCTTTGAAATAGCAAAAGAACTCTTCTCTAGTGGCAGTCAGATGAAAAAGGGGGGAGGAATTTGTAATTGTCAGGTATGTTCATTCTACTTTGAATAGTTGACCTGTAGAACAAGACCACCAAGGCAGGTCCCATTATGACAAAGATAAATCCTTTCTTGCTGCCCTCTAGCTGGTAACTGCTAGTGAGCATGCAAAGGGCTTTTTCACCCAAATCAGGTGATTAGAAGAACCACAAAAGACATGGAGACCTGGGAATATTTATGAAGTTATTTTTTTCCTATTGTAAACATTTGGATAAATGGGAGCAATGAGATTTCCTTTCACCTGCACTTTTAACAGATTCAGTGCCTTTATGTGAGACTGCAATTTCTGCAAAAGATGAAGTATGGCTGCTTTTTATTTCCTTAAGGAAAATAGTTTTACATGTGATGTTCAATATATGTGAACATATCAGGTACCTATTAAGGATATGTATAAACAAAATATGGCAGATAACCAGCAGCCCGGGTTCCAAGTTTTGGGGTACATGAGAATTATGGTGGGTAGAGGGTGTTGGGGGATGACTGTGTATGTGTGGCATGTTTATTAAAATGCAGACTCTTGCACTCTACTCCAGAAGGTATAACATTACAGGTTGAGATGAGACATTAGTAATTTTCACTCAGGTTGATAATGAGCCTGGAAGCTCAGAGGATGAACATTTGTGAAGAAGGCTTGGTTTACTTGGGTAGAATTTAATAATAGAAAGTAAAATACTGCATAAAATTCTATTTCCTAAAAGGATGTAATAGGTTAAATGCTATGTTGTACAAGAATCCTTTGTCCCAGTTGTAAAGTGTAGTGCTTAAGAGACAGTATGGCGTGGTGATCATCATGGGCTTTGAGTTCAACTCCTGAGCCCACCATTTACTGGCTGTCTGACTTTGGGCTCAGGGCCTCAGTTTTCCTGTGTGTAAAGCAAGGGTAATCATTGAATCTGCACCAAAGTGTTGTTATGGATTAAAATACTAGGTAACAATTATAGAGAAAAAATGTGTAGAGTAGTATTTATCAGCACTTTAACTAATTTAATCTCACAAAATTCTATCGGATGCGTACTCTTGTTATTTTTATTGGACAGACGAGGGTAAAGATTTGCTCACAGTCATTTGATTAGAGAATGGCAAGGTGGGAGCTCAGAACCAGGTGGACTGACTGGATTGTCCACTTCCATTGCCTCCCTTGCTATCTGTGTGATTAATCTTGATTGTCAACTTGATTGGGTTGAGAAACACCTGGGAGATTGGTAAAGCACACTGCTGAGTATGTCTGTGAGGGAATTTCCAGTGATGATTAGATCATGAGGGCTCTGACCTAATTAATGGTTTACTCAAGGGCTTCTAACCTAAACCCAAACTCTGAACCTGTACTCATTCAAGCTATTTTTTTTTTAAAGTACTGGGGGCTCAACCCAGGGCCTCATGCATGTTTTACAAGTGCTCTACCACTGAACTGCATCTCCAACCCATTTTTTTCTTTTCATTTTGAGACAGGGTCTCACTAAATTACACAAGCTGCCTCTGGCCTCAAACTTGAAATCCTCCTGCCTCTTGAGTTGCTGGGATTACAACTGTGCCCACCATACTTGGCAAGTATTTCTTCAAATGTAAAAGTGTAATGATACTTGTGCATAGGTTTAAGTCCTGTGTGTAGAGAGCATGGCTTCAAATTCAACCCAAACCCTGAACCTGTTCTAGTTCAAGCATTAAAAAAATTTTTTTTTCTGAATATGAACCTGATCCCAAACCTGAACCTACTGAAAATTTTCAGTTTCAAGTTTTAATTTTTTATATCATTTGTCATATCATAAGCTATTTGAAAATTGAGAAAAACACCTATGAAATTTTTGTCTTCCTAGACATAGGATTAAAATTTTAAACTCAAATCCAGACTGAACCCAAACCCTCTAAATTTTAACATACTGAACCTATACCTGAACCTGAACCCAATTTTTCAAAAGTTTGAAGCTCATATTTAATCCACTGATAGCTTCAAAATTTGATTAGAATATTGGGAACTGGTGGACCTATGGAAGTTGGGAACTAGTTGGAGGAAGTAGGACACTAGGGATGTGTTCTTGGGGGCTGTATCTTGCATTTGTACCTTCCTGTTCTTGTTCTGTTTCCTGTCTGACACCACATCAGAAGCTGGTCTACCATGCTTTCTACTCCACAATTGACAGAAGCCTCTGAAACTGTGAGCAGAGTAAACCCTTCTTTCCTTAAGTTGTTTATGTCTTTCACATTGATGGAAAAGTCATTACCACAATCCTGCAATAAAATATGAGCACCTCTTCCTCCTCCTCTCTTTCTCATTAACCTTTTAGCTCCAGATAAGCCAGGCTTAGTTCCTTCTAAGTAAAATGTCTGTTGGTTAATGAGAAAAGTGTACTCTGGATGCATAGCCAGGCCCGTAAGAGTGAAAAAGTAGCAGTGTGGCTCTCAAACAGGTTGCCTTCAGCCCAACTGTTTGTCTAAATGCTCAACAGCATCAGCTGTCAGAGAGAAGGGACAGTTGGCTGTGGCTCAGCTTAGCTGTTTCCATGAAGGAGAGGGGCTGCCTGCTCTAAAGCTTTCCTCACTTCAGCAGGGCAGAAGGCAAAGCTCTGGCCAGCCATAAGCACAGACTTTACTGGAGTCGTCTTTGGAGGCTCTGGCCCTGAGAGGGGGTGAAGCTGAGGGTCATCCAGGGAGTTAGGGCTGTCATAACAAAGTACCATAGGTAGGGCATCTTAATAGAAATATGCTTTTTCACAATTGTGGAGTCTAGAAGCCCAAGATCAGGGGTCAGCAGGGCTGATTTCTTTTGAGTCCTCTCTTCTTGACTTATGTTGTTGTTGTTGTTAGGTGCCGTCGAGTCGCTATCCGACTCATAGCGACCCTCATAGGGTTTTCAATGGCTGAGTGCTTCGGGATTGCCTTGGGAGTGGATTGCCAGGCCCTTCTCCCATTTTTGTTCTTGACTTATAGATGGCCATATTCCCTCGATGTCTTTGTAATTGTATGTGTATGGAAGCTGCTTCCTCCAGGCTGGACCTGGACTGACCTCTGAGGGACCAGGGTCCCATACCCATGACTACAGCAGCATAAACAAAAGTGCAACAAGGCCAGGCCTATTGTAATGGTAATGAAGCTTCAGTGTCTTCTCTTGGAGCGAGTAGGTAAGGAGGTCTCAAGGCCCTCACAAGACTCCCACAAGACCCTCCTCTTAGATGCCAAACACTATCCCTTCCTGCCCAACTCCATGGGATGCTACGTAGATGAAGGACTGGCTGAGGGCAGGACTTAGTGGTGGTGAAGCTTTGTGTGGGATCGTGGTGCAAACTTCTTGGAAGGGGTTCCTCCTATTGGTGGAGCTGTAAGTGAAGGTTGACTACAAGTTACCCACAGCCTTGTAGGAAAACCCAGTGAACTCATGGTTCACAAACTTTACAGTGATTGTCGTTTGGTCTGTCTGCATCCCTTTGGCTTTCACATAACAGTGTATCTTTCCTAACCCCTCCCCCCCTTTTTGTTAACAAGGACACCAGTCATTTGATTAGGGCCCACCCATATGACACTGTTTAACCTTAATTACCTTTTTACAGCCTCTGTCTTCAAATACATCCTGAGCTACTGAGGAATAATAACACTCAACATATGAAATTTTGGAGAATGCTATTCAGTTTATAACAGGTACATAACTGTGTTGTTGTTGGTGGTAGATGCCACGTCAGGTTATAGCAACTGTATGTACCACAGACAAAACACTCCCTCTACTGTGCCATGCCTAGTGCCAGTGCATCTCGGCTATTCATAGGGTTTTCAATGGCTGATTGTTTTGGAAGTGGGTTCCCAGGTCCTTCTCCCTAGCCTACAAGGCCTGATATTCCCAGGCGGTCTCCCATCCAAGTACTAACCAGGCCTGACTCTGCTTAGCTTCCGAGATCAGACAGGATTGGATGCCAGGGTGGTATGCCAGGGTGGTAATTGCCAGGGTGGCAATTATTGAATGTGTAAATTCTATACTGAGCACTTTACATGTTCTGTCACACTGAATTCTCAAAGTAACCCTCCACTTATTTTTAGGGCTACCTCCCTAGTGGTTTCCCCAGTACAGCGCATTCTGTTTACTCCATTTCCTCCATACTTGTGAAGAGATTGGCTCTTGTACACTTGTTGATACGTTGTCATAATTCTGACCTTCCCTTGCTCACCTGTGTGTCTGGTCTCTGAGGAGGCTGTGGCTTCTGCACTCCTGGCTCCCTATCTTGTCCTCTCTTGTTCCCCAGTAGGACCTGTGTCCTACTGGGCAGAAGTTTTTCCTTAAATGCATGCTTGAAGGAATAGAACTCAACTTGCTGAGCTGAGCTCTGTGGTAGGGGGGTGGATTTTTCCTTTTTTTCTGCTTGCCTGCTTTTCTGTCACCAGATTGCTCTGGGAGCAGTGATGCTCTTAATTAAGCTGAGATCTGAGGTGCTTAAAATGCAACATTCCCAGGCAAGCTGGCTGATTCCTGAGGCTGAAAAAGGATGCTCTTAACTTTCAGAACTTTAGATGTGTCATCCTGTAAAAACTCCTTCATTCTGATGGAGCTAGAATGAGACCCACCTGGGTGAGGATAGTGAGCCTCCTGTGTGTCTCCCCCATGCCAGGTAGGAATTTAAGAGCTGTTTTCAGCAGTCAGGAGAAAGCATAAGGAGTCCCTCTGTGTGCCACCTCCTACCATGGGAGGGTAGCTCCACATTCAGGGATGGATGAGTGAATGAGCTTAGGAAGCAAGAAAATGCTGGTTCTTATGAAGAATGGGAGACCAAGGGCCCTGGAATAGGCCCACAGTTCCTAAGGGAAGTTGTAACCTGCCTGGAGAAATCTGAGAATGAAGCAGAAATTATCCTTAGTGTGCAATTCCCAGTGCTCATCATGCAGGTTCCTGCAATTGCTGTTTGACCTCTCCATCCAGGGCAAAGGAGTGTGAAGATCTCAGTTGTGCTCCTGTAGTAACTCTTCCCACCCAAGCCTCCTCCCAAGGCCATTTTGCATCTGGGCAGGGGTCTGCAAGTCCACACCCGCTGTGCTCCCTCCTTCTCATTCCTTGAACCTTGGAATGCTAAGCATGCATTTTCTCATCCATCTTGGTCAGACTCTTGGGAGCTGCTTAGATAGCCTCATTCATGCTCATGGGGCATTGATCAGAACTCCAGACCACTCTCTGGTCTTTTTGAGACACTGACCCTTATATTGTAAATCCAAAGCAGAACCTCCAAGTTGATGGAAACTTATAGGATGGAAAAGCAAGGATTGCAAGTGCAGAAGCGGAGGAGCTCCAGTTACTTCTCAGCATTTTGTTTTGCTCCTGTTCACATCTAATTTGACTGGGCTTGGCAGAGCCTTTGCTTACATCTAAGGTGTTTGTGTGTCTACTTAAGAGAAAGGGCACCTGAAGACTGAGCCAGTTTTATGCACACATGCACACCCAAAGGGTGCCAAAAATTATATACACATCTTGAGATGCAACTTTCCATTTTGCCATTTTAAGAATGCATTATATATTTGTTCTGCTAACTCTTGTCTCATGTGCACATTGTTTGGTAGACTTTTGAGGTGAGTATGTAAAACGTTCCAACACCATGGTAGAAGCAGCAGGACTTGTTGCTGTGTGAGGGCTCCCGTGTCTGCCCTTGTGCACATCACACAGTACCATGCATCTCAAAGTTATAATAAATGTATGCAATTGTTAGCCATGTTGGAGGTTCTGTTGCAAACTCATGCCTCCATTGTGGTCATACTTCTACAATACCATATCAGAATGGCCTTCTGCTCCTTGAACAACAATCATGCTTCTGCGATTTTCCTTGAATGACCTGCCTGTGGCTTGGCAGTACTAGCATTTGTTTGATTAGTGCCATCTTTTGAACAAACACCATACTGCATATTACCTCTGTACTTCAATTCACCTTTGAAAAGTTATGCATTGATAACATCTCCTAAAAAGTGTGTACATCTTTTGGGTCCCCTGCTATATATATGACACCCATTTTGGGCAGACCAGTTAGAAAATAGAACCTATTCCAGTGAATGACCCAAGCAATTGCTTGGCTTGGAGACAGGAGGGGCTGACCTCCTGCTCATGTCCCCTTGGACTGGGGCCCCTAGAGTAGGGAATAACTTGAACAGCAGTTCAGGGGAGCCCTGTCTCTTGGCTTGAGTGCAGAGGGATGGACTGTGAGCCTACTTTTTCCCTCTGCGTCCTATCTGTGCCCTGGATTTCCAGATAGTGTTCCTCTAGCCCCTGCACTTTCAGCCCAACCAAAAGCCTCTTGTACCTCCTGTGTACTTGAGCCCAAACCCACACAAGATCCTCTTAAAGGTTCTGGTTACTGGATAACTTTGGATGGTTAGATGCAATGGGGATACAGAGCTTTTGCTTCATTGTCTCTAGAACCTGACTGTGGGAACAGGAGCAAACCATCAATAGCATCTTGATAGTATTCATGAACACTTATGAAAGAAGGATTTTCTATTCAGTGTATGGGGAGTGGTAGGCACTTTTTGTTTTTCTTGGGTAAGACAGGACAGCAAGTCACTGGCCAGGTTTGTGTCACTTTGGCCCTGGGTTCTGTCTAATTGTGTGGCACTAATTAGTCTGATGCCAGAACATTGTGCCCTCTTCTTGCTCCTTCCTGTTGTCTGGTCATGAGAGGGGTTGACCTGTTACCTCTGACAATGGTTATCCAGATAGTTTTTGAAAATTGATATTGGCTGATAAAGAAGCATTTTTTCTCATTAAAACTATTTCTTGAGTAGAAACTGTTCATTATTCCCAAAGCTCTGGATTCACCTGCAGGTCTGTCCTGACCTGGTGACACAGCCAGCCTGGAGAAACATGACACATGTGTTATGAAGCATATCCAAGAGCATTTAGGGCATTATGGCACTTGTTGTTGTCTTTGTCAGAGGACTTTTCTACCTTGGCACCACTCTTTCCTTATTTTTACCTGACAGTGAACAAATCTAGAGGTTAGAATAGGGAATTGCTGGATAAACCAAATGTTACCATGTAATGACTTAAGGTTTTTCTCCTCACAGGCTGTTGACATTTTAAAATGAGAGCTTGCCCCAAATGAATGTGGTTATATTCATGAGAGAGGAGGTGGTGATCTTGTGGCACATTCCAAAATCATGGTGCCTTCATTGTCTTGGCTAGGCCTACTTTTCAGTACTTAAAAAAGCAATGAAGTGGAAATTCCAGGATACCCAGAGACCTAGGGGCCAATAAGTTTGCACCTAATGGCATTTTATTCTGTTCTGGTAGAGCACAGTGTTTACATTGTTACACCTGTCTTTTTGTTCTGTCTGTATTATCCTCCTCCTCTGCAATTTGAGCAGAGCTTGACCTTCCAAATGCTGAGGGTCAGGGTTAATAAGGAAGGCTTGTCCACAGGTGGCCAGCTGGTCATTGTCCTGTTAGTTTCTGTCAGTACCCCTCTGGGATGGATGATTCTGACAATAAGGACAGCGTATTGATCTCATTTTCACAGGTATAACTGTGTTCTCTTCTCTGTTCTTTAGTAGCACATTGAATGTCAGACTGGTTCAGTTTTGAAGGGAAATTTCTCACAAAAAATACAAGCACACTGCATCTTCCTTTTCTCTTGTGGCAATGATGTGAGATTTGTCTTTTTGAAGTGAATGGGTAACCAGATCTTGCATAACCTTACTTGGTTTGAGAGCAACACTCAACAGTTACTCATTATTGTTTCTATCTTTCCTTTCTCAAGCAAGAGCAATAATTCACTAGATGTTTGAGTTGTTAAGGGCTGAGGGAAGATGATACAAAAATTTCTGCCAAAGTGAAAAAAATATCTTTGATTTGAGTAGGGGGGCCCCTGCCACGCTTGCCTTATTTAACAATATATACACGGATTTATTCATTAAATGGAACATCCATATTATATGAAGTCACATAATATAAACTGAGGTCATAATGATGAAGAAAATGCATTTTTTTTCTCTCAATGAGATTGTTTTTAGTGCAAAAGACTTAGGAGTTTCCATGTCTGGGCTTCGAATTTCTCAGCTATAAAATGAGAGTAAGAATTTAATTGTCCCATAGGATTACTGTGAGAATTAAGTGATCTGCTGTTCCAGTTCAGTTGAGACACTGCCTGGTACATAGTGAGAGCTCTGAGTGGCCCAACAAAATAAAGGACATAACATGTGATAAGAACAGAGGTTAGGGAGGCACATGTCCACATGGATGTGCATAGGGCAAGCTAGAAGCATGGTTCACGGGAGACTGAGATGGGGGCAGCTTCATCGAGAACATGAGACTTCCTATGGGTCCTGAGTGATGAGTAAGAGTTCAGCAACTCAGTGTGTAGAGAAATAGCTAAGGGTACTTCGAGGAACCAATAGCAAAGCTCTATAGTAACTCACGGAATAGCCCATCTAGAACATTCTATGTAAAAGCCTTCCCTGAATATGCTAGTGGATATCAGGTCCCTCATCTCTTGCACTTGGCACATGACTTTTCCTCATTATTACTTCATCATTTTCTAACTACTTTCTTTAATGGTCATTCAACAACATTTATTGAGTACGAACTTAGTGTCAGGTCTTATGCTAAGCCAAGTGTTCCCAGAAACTTTGAGAGAAATGGGATGTTCTCTCTGGCACCAGAGGTTCCCATGGCATACTTCCTGGCTCACTGGAAGAACTTAACTATGTTTAAATGTCTTGTGAGGTCTCTTTTTTTATCCCCAGACCTTTGATAGCTGTAAAATTGCTTTTAACTCAGGGATTTTTTGTTTGTTGTTGTTAGGTGCCATTGAGTTGGTATCTGACTCATAGTGACCCTCTTACAACAGGAGAAACACTATTGTCAGTGCTTCTCTGCTGTTCATAGGGTTTTCAATGGCAGATTGATTTTTGGGAGGGGGTTTCCAGGTCCTTCTCCCAAGCCTACAGCTTCTGGTGTTCCCAGGCGGTCTCCCATCCAGGTACTAACCAGGCCTGACCCTGCTTAGCTTCTGAGACCTGACGGGATCGGATGCCACAGGGCTACAGCTGCAGGCAACTCAGGGATTTAGAGTTTCCTATTAAGGATGACTGGGCAAAGAAAATATTTCTTCTGTTCACTCCTTCTGAGATCTGCAGTATAGAGTTGATTTTTTTTTTATTAAGGATCTTAGAGCACTTCAAAGGTCTGTTGTTAGGAGCCATCAAGTTGAATCTAACTCATAGTGACCCTATGTACAACAGAATGAAACACTCCCTAAAACTGTGCCATTCACATGATCTTTTTTATGTTTAAGCCCATTGCTGTGGCCACTGTGCCAACCCATGTAGTTGAGGGTCTTTGTTGACATGCCATTCCCCTAAACTCTCCCAAAAATGATGTCTTTCTCCAGGGATTGGTCCCTCCTGACTACATACCCAAAATACATAAGATGCAGTCTAGCTATTCTTACTTCCAAGGAGCACTCTGGTTGCACTTCCTCTAGGACAGATCTGTTGGTTCTTTTGACAGTCCATGGTATATTCAATATTTGTCTCCAGCACATGGTTCAAAAGCATCAATTCTCTTGTCTCCCTTATTCAGTATTCACAACCCTTATTCAGCTTTCATAACCATATGATGCAACTGAGAATACCATGGCATGAGTCAGACACACCTTTGTCTTCAATGTGACATCTTTACTTTTCAATACTCGGAAGAGATCTTTTGCCACAGCTTTTCCCAAAGCAATTCATCTTTTGATATCTTAACTGCTGCTCCCATGGGTGTTGATTGTAGAACCAAGTAAAGCACAGTCTTGGACAACCTCAATCTTTTCTCCATTTATCATGAAGTTGCATACTGACCCATTTGTAAGGATTTTGTTTTGCTGATGTTGAGGTGCAGTCCATATGTAGGCTGTGTTCTTTGATCCTCACCAGTAAATGTTTCAAATCCTCTTCAGTTTCAGTAAGCAGAGATGTGTCATCTGCATAATGCAGGTTGTTAATGAGTCTTCCTCCAATCACAATGCTGTATTCTTCATAAATTCAAGCTTCTCAGATTATTTGCTCAGCATAGAGATTGAAGAGGTATGGTGAAAGGATACAGCCCTGACACATACCTTTCTTGATTTTAAACCAGTCAGTGTTTCTTTGTTCTGTTCAAATGACTGTCTCCTGGTCCATGTACAGATTCCTCATAGTACAATTAAGTGCTCTGGTATTCCCATTTTTCATAATGCTATCCATAATTTGTTATGATCATGCAGTCGAATGTCTTTGCATAGTCAATAAAACATAGACATCTTTCTGGTATTCTCTGCTTTTGGTTAATAAACCATCTGACATCAGCAGTGATGTCCCTGGTTCCATGTCCTCTTCTGAATCTGGCTTGATTTTCCAGCAGCTCTCTGTCTATTTACTGTTGCAGTCACTTTTGAATGACCTTTAGCAAAGTTTTACTTGCATGTTATATTAATGATATCATTCAATAACTTCTACATTTGGTTGGAAGACTGTTCTTGGGAATAGGCACAAATATGGATCTCTTGCAGTCAGTTGTCCCAGTATCTGTTTTCCAAAGTGAGGGGCTCATTTTCTGGCACTATGTCTGACAGTGTTTGTTATTCATAGTGTTTTCAATGGCTAGTTATTTTGGCAGTGGGTTAGCCGTGTCTTCTGCAGTTTGTCTTCGTCTGGAAGCTCAGTTGAAACCTGTCCACATGGGTGACTGTGCTGGTATCTGAAGTACTGATGGCATAACTTGCAGCATCATAGCAATACGCAAGCCCTCACAACACAACAAGCTGACAGACACATGGTGTCAAAGGCCTAGAATAATCGAGTAAGTTGTTTAACTGAACAATTACATATTGTGGCAGTTTGGAGCTTGCTTTGCAGCTTTTTAAGTCTTACTTCATTGGAATTACAATCTAGATTTTGAAAATAACAGATTCTCAGTGAGATTTGGGGAGAGAGAAGAAAGGGGATGGGGCTGATGCAAGCAGGATCGCAAAGCTGCTTAGCAATTTTGAATCGTAGAAATCCTGTTAGGAGAAAAAGTAAATTGACAATTGTTCTTCAAAACAACTCATTCTCATTTTGCCCACTTGTACTGAAGGTGAGTTGTATTTGTAACTACCTCATTTATGGCATAAAACTTGGGTCTTTCAAATAAGATCAGAAGGAACACAAGGGTCTTGGATTTTGTGGAATCATTTTCTAATTCATACTTGGAGACCACACATACAAATCTTGTCCTTAACATCACAGAATTCTTTTTAAAAAATTGATGAAGGCAGGGCCCTTAGATGACCTTGGAGCCAGCATTTTATATCATTAACATATAAAATACAATTGTATAATGTATAAAATATATTATGCCAACACATAAGGTGCATTAGTATAATTATATATTACATAAAAGATCTTTGTATTTTATATTATAGATTCTCTGAATATAGCCCATTTCCCTACCTTTTTGTTTTCTTTCTTTTCCTCTCTCCTCTCCTCCTTGCTGTTGTTCTTGGGTGCCATTGAGTTGGTGTCCAACCCATAGCAATACTACCTATCACAGGTGAAACACTATTGTCAGTGTTTCTCTGCTATTCATAGCATTTTCAATGGTGGATTGTTTTTTAGGAGAGGGTTTCTGGGTTGTTCTCCCAGCCCTACAGCACCGGGTGTTTCCAGGCGGCGTCCCATCCAAGTACTAACCAGGTCTGACCCTGCTTAGCTGCCGAGATCTGATGGGATAGGGAGCCACAGTGCTACACTTGCAGGCCCCCTCCTTGAGAAATCTCAAATTATTGGGGCATAAATATGAAATTATTTTTAATCCAATAACTAACATAAACTGTATGTAATTGACCCTTAAAAACATCAGAATCTGATAACTTCCAAAATTCTGTAACATCAGTTATGGCTTTAAAAAAAGATTTATTTCACCTATTCCGAGGCTTAATTCCTTAAATATAAGAACTTATATTTAAATTGAATTTCACTGTTCCTCTTTGCAGGCTGGACTTTTATCACCACCCTCATTTGTGCCACTGCTTCTAACTTTGCCTGTCCTTCAGCTGTAGGGTGGAGAGAGAACATGGCAAGGTTTCTCTCTCTCCTTAGTGCTCATGACCAGCCACTGCTCAAGTTCCTGTCTTGATGTGGACCAGTCGGGCCAGCTTCCCTGCTTCATTTGTCAAATATTCATTAGGCCAAGCATTGTGCTAAATACTGGTGATGAAGCAATAGTTCCTGGCCTTGGGAGTGTTTGCAGTTCAGTGGGGAGACCCAGATCAATTGGGAGTCCATGATAGAGATGTGCTGAGTGTAAAAGAGAGAGGTTCCAAGGTGCAGAGGATAGGCACTGGGAAAAAGGTTCTGAGGATGTTACCAGAAGTGAGGCATATGAAATAACCAAGTCTTGAAGGTATTGGCATGGCAAATAAGGTACAGAGGCATAACTGGCCCAGGGAATGGCACTTGTAAAGTCACAAAAACTTGAAGGTGTGACGTAGTCAAGGAAATGGAAGGAATTCCTTAGAGTCTGGAGTAGGACAATGGTGATCATGCCACAGAGTGAAGCAGATCAGAGCAAGTTTGTGAAGGGCCTTGGTCACTCTGCTCACATGTAAAGAGTGCTTACAAAATTTAGTAGTGGCAAGGGTAGTGATTATATGCCCCATGATCAGATGTGTCATTTCTAAAGATTTCTGACAGAGTTGAGAGGCCTAGGGTAGTGTGTGGAGAGGAGATGCATGAAGAACAACACTGGAAGTAACACCACTAATTAAGACTTTTAATAATTTGTGCAGGAAGTTGCTGTGAGGCAGCAATGTTAAGGATGGAGAAAAAGAAATGAACATGAGAGCTTTTGATTCTTTCCCTATAGAATTGAGAAGATTCTGTGGTTGAGTATGGAAAAAAGAGAGGGGCCTCTGAGGCCTCCTTGGTTTCTGGCTGGGGAAATGCATATTTTGGTGGTGTTCATGGTGAGAGGACAGAGAGGTGAAGAAAGTAGTTTGGAAGGGAAGATGTTTTCAATTTTGGACATGCTGAATTGGAAATACCTTTGGGCTGTGCATGGAGAGATGTTGATAAACCCCTGAGTAGATTGACTCAAAGGCAGGTGAAGAGGGCTGAAAACAGCTAGCGCAAGAATAGCATATCAGCACCTTTTGACGCTTTGGCTGTAGGTGCCATTGTTCAGGCACCCTGTGAGGATGAGTGAGACTTAGATGATTTTTTAAATGCATAAATTCACATGATCTTTTTTACATTTATAAGATCATTACACATACATTGGCAAATGAGGAAGAAAGTCTTTTGTTATCAACTTGTTTTGAGTTTTGGTTCAGAATACGTAGGCCCAGGTGGCAAATGACATCTCAAGGTCCCTTCTCACAAGATGATTCCATGAGCCTTGGATGAACATAGGGAAGTATTTTTAAATAAAGCTCTGTTTTACAATTACAACTGTAGGACTGCAGAGAAATCAGACTTTGAGCTGAGATCGCAGTTTTTTCTTCCCCTCCCATTTCAGCTTTCATTGAATTTGGAAATCATATCTTTCTTTATCTAGGTCAAGGACTTGAGAAGAAAAGGCTAAGCAGCTTGGTACAAAACAGCATGTTCAGATGTTTGCATTAATCCCCTTAAGCCACTCAGCCAAAGAAAGTAGAAGGGGAGAAAAGACAAAAACGAAGTTCTAAACAGATGGTTATCTATTTTTTTCATTTACTTTAAACTTAGCAACTACAGTTATTTTGAAATCAAACCAGGCCTCCTTGATAAGTAGATAACTGACATTAACTACTTCTGCTGTCATAGCTATCAAATCCCCCTCCCTCAGAACCTAAGCTCTTTGGGAAAAGAATCAGATATTCCCAGGATTCCAGTTTCTTCTAGTTGTTCACCAGATGGTAAATGTGCTATAAGGAAAACAATTCGTTAAAAATATTTATGTAAGGTAAGCAGAACTGTTTGATTAATAATAGCGTAGGGCATTTGTTGTTGTTAGGTGCTGTCGAGTAGGGTCCAACTCATAGTGACCCTTGTAGGGTTTTCAGTGGCTGATTGTTTCAGGATTGCTTTGGGAGTGGAATGCTGCATCCTTCTCCCAAAGCATAGGGCATAAGCATTCATTTTATGGAAAGAATTAAGATCATAATATAGGAAAATTTCCTCCATACCAATAATCAGATCTAAAATTAAAATTTAAAGTAGACTTAAAATCATACTTACAAAAACATTTTTAAATGATAAAACTCAATGCTGCAAAGTATTTGAATTTTTTTCACCTTTATGATCTAGTAACAATGTATATTGACACAACAGTTTTGTAAATAACGGAATAGTACATTTCAAGAACCATAAAAATATTCTCCCTATTTGACTCAGCAATTCTACTCCTCTGAAATTTATTTTAAGGAATAGCTTAAGAGAAAAATAAAACCCATGTACTTGAAATTTTTCACTGTAGGGTTAGCTGTAAAGAGCAATTAGGAAATATTAAAAGATCCCGAATTTGAGCAAATTGTAGGATTTGACATGATACGATGTTAAAGACAATTAAAATTTGTAATCCTAGAGACTATGTAAACTGGTTAATAGATGCTTAGAAAGGAAAAAAATACAATGAAAGGAATATACACTGAAATGAAATGTTTCTCAGTTCAGGATGGGGTTATATCCTGATAAATCCATTATGAATTGAAAATAATATAACCCATGAATGCATATAGTTTTTATTATATATTAATCAAATGGGTCTCTAAAATATGTAAGTTGAAAGTGTATCCAAAAGTAATGTAATAGTTCCATAATGGAAATAGCAAATGTCCTATCACTTTTTACCCCATTAACACTTATAAAGAAAAAAAGAGAAAACACTGGAAGTCAAAAACATATTCTGCACAGCAAAGGAAACAGTTACTAGAGTGAAGAGACAGCCTATGAAATGGAAGAAAATCTTTGCCAGCTATTTATCTGACAAGAGATTAGTATCCAGAATATATAAGGAACTCAAAATATTAAATGACAAATCAGCAAATAATCTGATCAATAAATGGGCAAATGAATTGAACAAGCACATCTCAAAAGAAATACCAAATGGTCACAAATACATGAAAAAAGCATTGAATATCCTTAGCCATCAAGGAAATGTAAATCAAAACTACATTAATATTCTATCTCATCCCAGTCAGAATGGCTATCATGAAGAAAGCAACAATAAATGCTGGTGAGGATGCAGGGGGAAAAAATCCTTATACCTTCTAGTGAAAAAGTAAATTAGTGTAGCCACTACAGAAATCAGTATGGAGGTTTCTCAAAAAATTAAAAATACAATGACAATATGATCCACCTATACCATTCCTGAGTATATACTGAAAGGAATCAGGTTCAGCATACAATGGCAATACCTGTGTACCAATGTTTATTGCAGCACTATTCACAATAGCCAAGTAATAGAATCAACCCAAATGCTCATTAATGGATGAATGGGTAAAGAAAATATATATCTGGCATATATACACAATGGAATATTATTCAGCCTTAAAGAGGAATGAAATATGATTTTCAGGAAAATGTATGGAACTTGAGGTCATCTTGCTAAGTGAAGTATGCCAAATTCAAAGACAAATATCATATTTTCTCATATGTAGAATTTAGCTTTTCTAAAAAATAGAGACATTCCCTTTGAATATCATTGAGACACTTAGGTCAAAAAGTGAGTGTGTATAAATTTGACAGAATATCAAAGTTATGAAAAAGGTGTTTTACAAACTCATGAATTCTAGTAATTTTGTTAATCATGTTCTGCTCATTGTAATGAAGAGTTTCTGGAAATAAAATACTTATTGTCATATATTTTGACTTGAAATTGGTAGTCAATGGGTTAATGTAGAAGGAAGGCTCTTTGGGGAAGGGAGTGCTAGCAGGAGCGGGGAGTGATGAGGATAAACATGGTCAAAGTACCCAGTATATGTGCATGAAAATGTTATAATTGTTCAATTAATAAAAATTTTTATTAAAATGTATTAAGGACACCTAATGTATATAACATCTAAGCTTAGCAACACAGCATGGTGTTGTTTCTGGTGTTAGATTACCAGTTGTTTACCCTGGTGACCCCTTGGCCGACTGAGAGCTGCAGTGCCCAGCATCACAAGGGACAAAAACCAATACTCCACAACACTTAAACTAGAAAATGTCCTGTGCAGCCCATGCCTTGTTATATTAGTTTGCTGGGGCTTCCATAATAAAGTATCACAGACTGAGTGGCTCATGTAAGAGGAGACTAATGGGATTGGCTCACATGGTTGTGGGGGCCGAGAAGCCTTACTGTCGGGGTTTTAGCTCTAGCCCGGCTAAAGTTAGGGCCAAACCCCCAGCATAAACACGTGGTCGATGTCAGGAAAGAAGGACCTCGGGAGACCTTCAGATGGTTGGAGAAGGATGGGAAAGGTTTATTGGGGTGCTCCCCTTATGGAGAGCAAGGAGCAAGCAACCCCTATAGAGCAAGGCTCTACCCCTTTAAGTGCTGGCTCTAGGCCTGCAGCATGGAATGCTGCAGGCTAAGTGCTGGTACAGCTCAGCCTTAAAGGCACAGCCACAGCCACTGGTGTTCAGTTGAGGTCTGATGGTCTTGACTCTCATGGCTCGCCTTCTTTACCCCCCTCCTTCCCAAGGATGGGAGGAGTTGGGAGGCTCTTCGTGGCTGGCTAGATGCCTTAGGCTCTTCGGGGCCCCTGGGCTTGATCTCGCCGGCTTGCTAGATGGTCTTGTTGGAGTAGGGAGCACTGGTCCAGGTGATGAAGTTCAGGAGGCGGTCAGAGAGGTGAGGATCAAAGGAGTGATATGGGGTCCAGGAGCCCTGCTTTTATAGGGTCCTGGAGGAGTCACATGGTGGGGTTCAGCCAATAGGGGCACACAGCTGGCCGGTACAGTGGGCAAACAGACATAACTGCCAAGTGGAGACAGTTACTACCTGGAAGGTGGTGAGGGGAGCCAATCAAAACTAAGGTGGTTAAGGCTGGTCAAGCTGGCCGGGGGCCGTCTTTGCTCACTCGATGGGAGGGGCTGTTTTGAGTGAGTGAGATGAGCCCTGGGGTCAACTAGGGGTCAGCCCCTCAGGCTGTTATGAGGGACCCTAGCTGGGAAATATAATTTTAAAAATCCCCAACACCTTACACTGTGCTATTTGCAAGCTGGAGAACCAGGGAAGTGGTGGTGTGATTCATTCTGTATCCGAAGGCCCAAGAACTAAAGTCACTGATAATACACATCTTAGTCTGAGTTGGAATGCTCAAGAAACAGGAACAATGATGTTCAAAAGCAGGAGAAGATGGATGGAACCAAGAGCAAATTTGCCTTCCGTTGTTCTGCTCAGCCCTCCATCCAGTCCAGATGAGACCACCCAGCTAGGTGAGCATAATCTTCTTTACTTGGGCTACTGATTGACATGCTCATCCCCTGGAAGTGCCCTCCCAGTTGTTGGGTGCCGTCAGGTTGTGTCTGACTCATAGATACCCTATGTAGAACAGAAGGAAACACTAGCTAACACTATGCCATGCCTAGCACCATGTCAGTGCTTCTATGCTATTCATAGGGTTTTAGATGGTTAATTGTTTTGGGAGTGGGCTTCTGGGTCCTTCTCCCAAGGGTACAGCACCTGATATTACCAGGTAATCTCTGATCCAAGGACTAACCAGGCCCAACCCTGCTTAATAATCCAGATCATATTGGATACTGGGGTTGTAAGGCTATAGACCTGTGTCCTCCCAGACACACTCATAAATAAAGTTTTATTGGCTATCTGGACATCCTTCAACCCAGGTGGTGATGGTGGTTGTTTGGTGCGGTCGAGTTGCTATCCGGCTCATAGCGACCCTACGTACAACAGGCAAAACACTATTGTCAGTGCTTCTCAGATATTCGTAGGGTTTTCAATGGCAGATTGATTTTTGGGAGTGGGTTGCCAGGTCCTTCTCCCAAACCTACAGCACCTGGTGTTCCCAGGCCGTCTCCCATCCAAGTACTAACCAGGCCTGACCCTGCTTAGCTTCTGAGATCTGATGGGATCGGATCCCACAGGGCTATAGCTGCAGGTTTCAACCCAGGTAGGTTACACATAAAATGAACCATCATCTACCTGGATAAATACTTCAGGAAAAACTAATACAAATCATAGAAATTATTATGTGTTTACATAGCAAATAACAGAAAATTAATGAATTTGAGTAGACATACTATAACAATGTCTCCATTGCTTTTGACCTATGGATTGTAGTAGAACAAATTTTAATTTTAATATGTTCCAGGCATATTCTACTCTGAATCTCCAGTCAAATGGTTTAAGAAAATTACTGTAAGAGCATGAACTCCTTAGAAAAATTGCACAGAGAGTTGCTATGCTTAGTGAATATACTGTTGAGTGTATTATTCATTCTTTTAGTATTTTACTCACCCAATTAGTGCATTTATCCACACACATCTGCAAGTCTAAGATCAAGGTGTCAGCTGGATTGATTTCTTCTGCAACTTCTTCCCTTGGCTTGCATGTGGCTGTCTTCCCTCTCTCTATGCCTGATTTTTCTTCTGTTTTGTGCCTATGTGCAAGTTTCCTCCTCTTCTAAGGGGAATAGTCCTATTGGACTAAGGCCCACCCTAATCACCTCATTATAACTTAATTACTTTTTTAAAGACCTTATGACCAAACATGGTAACATTCTGAGGTATTGGGGATTTGGACTTCAATATGTGAATTTTGAGGGGAACACAATTTCAGCTCATTCTCTATTGTCTTCATGGTAGATTTCAGAAAATCTGCTGAGATCCCCACTAAGCCCATGTTAATAGTGCCTCATCAGTCACTATTACCAATGTTGACTGCTTTCTCCCACATATTCTAAAAGTTTTGGCAGTAATTGCAAACACACACATATTGATAAAATTACATAGACAGTTGACATGTGTTTAGTGAACATGCTATTGAGTGACTTATTCATTCCTGTAATCTTTTACTCGCACAATTAATGGGCTTATCTACACCCACATACTGAGCATATGCCTTGTCCCAGGCCCTGTGCTAGGTCTTTGGTAATAAGAAAAAACACATAGTATTTGCCCTTGGGAACTCAGAGTCAAGAGGAACAGAATGAAGGGGAGAAGAAGAAACTCCAACGTGATGATTCTGAAACAGTGTAGTTGTGCAAGAGAAAAATAGCAGAAGATATTATTTGAGATTTAAATAATGACAGTGGTATTCCAATATTAGACATGGAGTTGGAAAAATTCCTGTGCAGAATAAGACAGATAAGGATTAGCTTTGGGGGGGCTACAGGTCAGCCAACTCTTATCTACATGTTAAAACAAACCTAAACTAGGCTTGCTGCTTATGAGGATAAAAGTCTGAAGTTGAAATAACCTGAAAATGGGACCAATTCTGTATACCTAGTGAATAGAGTGATTCTCTATATTTATAGTGGGGGCTGGGGCTTAGCTCAGTTGGTAGAGTGCTGCTCCACACTCTGAGGACCTGGGTTCGATCCCCAGCACCACAAAAATGGGAGAAGGACATGGCAGTCCTCTCCTAAAGCAATCCCCAATCAGCCATTGAAAACACTATGAGGGTTGCTGTGAGTTGGACCCGACTCAACAGTACCTAACAACATATTGACAGTGTTTTACTTATAAACTCATCTTAAATTTGTAGATAATAAAATTTTAAATGCAGGATTTTGTCATCTTGAAGACACACATCGAATACTAAGGTACTAAAACACTAACAAAATACTAAAAGCACTAATAAATACTAAATATAAATATAAATATAAATATAAAAATGTGCTTAAGGAAGTTAAGAAAAAATTCAAGCCTCGAGTGGCAGTAGTGAAAGATTCTACAGCGAAAATATTAAATGATGCAGGAAACATCAAAAGAAGATGAGAAGAATACACAGAGTCATTATACAAGAAAGAATTGGTAGATGACCAACCATTCTAAGAGGTTGCATACGAAGAGGAACCAATGGTGTTGAAGGACGAAGTGGAAGCTGCCTTGAAAGAACTGGTGAAACACAAGGCTCCAGGAATTGATAGGATACCAATAGAGATGTTTCAACAAACAGATGCAGCACTGGAGGTGTTAACATGTTTATGCCGACAGATTTGGAAAACAGATACTTGACCAACTGACTGGAAGAGATCCATATTTGTGCCTATTCCCAAAAAAGGGGATCCAACTGAATGTGCAAACTATCGGACAATATCATTAATATCGCACACCAGCAAAATTCTACTAAAGATAATTCAGAAGAGACTCCAGCAGTATATAGACAGGGAATTACCGGAAAATCAAGCAGGATTCAGAAGAGGGCGGGGAACTAGGGACATCATTGCTGATGTCAGGTGGATATTAGCTGAAATCAGAGAATATCAAAAAGATGTCTATGTTTTATTGACTATGCAAAAGCATTTGATTGTGTGGATCATAACAAATTATGGATAACAGTTCGGAAAATGGGAATACCAGAACACCTAATTGTGCTCATGAGAAATCTGTACATGAACCAGGAGGCAGTTGTTCGAATAGAACAGGGAAACACTGAGTGGTTTAAAGTTGAGAAAGGTGTGCGTCAGGGATGTATACTTTCACCCTATCTCTTCAATTTATACGCTGAGCAAATAATCCGAGAAGCTGGACTTTATGAGGAAGAACGCAGCATCAAGATTGGAGGAAGACTCATTAACAACCTGCTTTATGCGGATGACACCACTTTGCTTGCTGAAAATGAAGAGGATTTAAAACACTGATGAAGATCAAAGATCATAGCCTTCCATATGGGTTACGACTAAACATCAACAAAACAAAAATCCTTACCACTGGGTCAACACGCAACTTCACAATGAATGGAGAAAAGATTGAGGTTGTCCAAGATTTTGCTTTGCTTGGCTCTATAATCAACACCCGTGGAAGCAGCAGTCAAGAAATCAAAAGACTCATTGCTCTAGGAAAAGCTGTGGCAAAAGATCTCTTTAGAGTATTGAAAAGCAAAGATGTCACACTGAAGACGAAGGTGCGTCTGACTCATGCCATGGTATTTTCAGTGGCATCAC